>CAUYPK010065812.1:0-12935 GCA_963574355.1 Loris lydekkerianus | reverse complement strand
GACTGGGAAAATGCCAGGAAGGCTATGTTGAATATTGGGATGAAAATGTGTCAAATGGTTTATGAAGCTAGTATATGATGCCCCATGATCATATCAATGTACACAGCTATGATTTAATAAAAAAAAAAAAAAAAAGAAGTTTTATTTCATTTGTCAGGAAAAGTTGTCAAAGCCTTGGAAATGAGCAAGAGAGATGGACACCAAGTGTCTGTTAAATCAATGCTGAAATTGTCTATCAGATTCTCTAGAAATTATCTGATTCCATGGGGCACGAACTTTTTATAGCTTTTGGCAAAGCCATTTTGCACATCTGTAGTGATAGAGTTTTATACTTGTAGAAAACTATGACAATGCAAATATTTCTTGTCTATAGCAAAATAAATGATTTCTCTTCATAGTGATTGCAAATGCATTTGTCCAGTAGGGAACATAAATATCGGTAAGCTCGTTTCTCATTTGAATCACTTTAAATATCTTATTGGTTTTCTCATCAATCAGTGAATTAAATAATATTTTTAACAGGTGTTCACTTTGCCTTATATGGGAATTATTATTTTGCCATTTTGAAAATTATGCTTTAGCACAACTTTGTTCTGAAAAGTTTGTCTAAAATCTATTAATTGTTTTTCCATCTTTAGTAAACAGGGTAGGGTATAATTTAATATAGTACACATTATCATACTTTTAAGTATTTTGCAATGTTTTAGGGGTTTTGTGACAGGACCAACAGATATCTGTGTTGTAGTTATGGGAGAGAAGTGGTAGTGTAATCGTTATGAGCAGGAGTTTAGAATCTAAGTTCCTGGCCTACCATTCTGACTCGGCCCTTTTTCTGCTGTGTACTAGCTAACTAGTTACTTACCCCCTTTGGGTTCCAGTTTCTTCATTTTTAGTATGAGTTTGGTGTGAGAACTAAATGAATAAATATATGTAAAGCACTTGGAATGGTTATATATTATTTTATTGTGATTTGTATTGTTATTCAAAACAGTTGAGAGTCTTATCAAGTATCACAGGTGCTTTCAACTTCTAAATGCTCGGTTTCATAATGAGGAATAGAAAACCTTTCAAACGAGGGGGGCAAGTCTGTTTACTCAGGGCTGGGTGAGCAAGTCTGCCTACATCAGGGTTCGGTCCTACAACAGGCAGGTCCTTGGGCTCTTACTGTGAGCTATCTTTCAACTTGGCCTTTGGACTGTTTATAGTGTGTTACCTTGGCTAGTCTGGACTACAGTTTCAAAAATTATCCTTGTGTATTTCCAGTTAAAGTGGGTCAAAGGGAAATTGCTGCCAGATTTTTGCAATGCAGAAGGGAGGCAGGGTCTGTGTTGTGGTTGACACTCCTTGCTGGTGTGAGGCAGCAGCCTACAGATGTGCTACCAGCCATTGAATCTTCCTTCAGTTTTTCTGAAGGTCGATGTGTTTAGTTCCTTGACAAATGTCCTGGCTTCTGCAGAATACACTTCTCACCAAAAACAGACATCAGTTTCAGTCCATCCCAGTGAACTGAAGACAGCAGACACCCAGCCTGCTGTCTGCCCAATGAACTTGAAGCGTACGCAGCCCCGATAATTACATGAGCCAGTTCCCTTTAATAAATATCACCTACTGATTCTACTCTTGTTAAATATAACTGATGCAGAATTTAATACTGAAAATGGGGAAGCCAAGAAAAGTGCATTCAATTATCTATCCATTTATTTAACACAAATGAACTCATACTACACAAATAATTATATAATCGGGCTTTATCACCTAAAAATGTATCACGAACATCTTGGTCTCTGTGTCTCACCCATTATTAATGGCTAGATGATTATGTGCCATAATCTATTTAGTAAAGTACCTAATATGAGCATTCAGTTACTTGGATGACAATACCACACATAGGTATCTGCGTACTTTTTTTTATTAAGCTCTTAGGATAAATTCCCAGAAGAGAACTTGTTCAGTCAAAGGGTATAATATGCTCAATTAACTTTTTTATTAATTTTATCAGAATGGTTGTTGCACTTTACTCTCCTCCCACTTGTATATGAAAGAACTTGATGCTTCAGAGATTCCTTAATACAGGGTCCCAAGGTCGCCCCTGAAGCTGCCACACTTAATGGAAAATTTAAAATTATAGGTAAATGTACCTTTATTTGCAAAATATTCATTACAATTTTTTTTTTCCAGACAGAGTCTCACTATGTCACCCTCGGTAGAGTGCTGTGGCATGACAGCTCACAGCAACCTCGAACTCTTGGGCTTAAGTGATTCTCTTGCCTCAGCCTCCCAAGTAGCTGGGACTACAGGCGCCTGCAGGTGTCTGTTGTTGCAGTTGTCATTATAGTTTAGCAGGCCCAGGCTGGGTTCGAACCTGCCAGCTTTGGTGTATGTGGCTGGTGCCCTAACCACAGAGCTGGGTGCCAAGCCTTATTGCAAATTTTTACAAAATATTTACAAAATATTATTTGTGTTGGCCACCTCTTTATAAAACTTTGTTTACCAGCCTGAGCAAGAGTAAGGCCCCTTCTCTACTAAAAATAGAAAAACTGCTAAACAACAATGACAACTACAACAAACAAAAAAATAACCGGGCATTATGGTGAGCGCTTGTAGTCCCAGCTACTCAGGAGGCTGAGCCAAGAGAATCACTTAAGCTCAAGAGTTGGAGGTTGCTGTGAGCTGTGACAGCACAGCACTCTACCGAGGGTGACATTATGAAACTGTCTTAAAAAAATAAAAAAAAGAAAGAAAGAAAACTAGCTGGGTGTTGTGGCGGTTGCCTGTAGTTCCAGCTATACGGGAGGCTGAGGCAAGTGGGTTACTCAAGTCCAAGTGTTTGAGATTGCTGTGAGCATGATACGACAGCACTGTACCCAGGGCAACAGAGTGAGACTCTGTCTCAAAAAAGGAAAAAAAAAATACAAAAACGAAAAACCAAAGACTAAGCAAGTGAATAGCCAGTGCCTGCTGAGGAAGTTTGCTGAAACGTGGTTGTGAGTCGTGCTCACGTGCTTCCGTTCACCACTGTTTCCAAAGTACGGTACTAAAGTCGTTGCACATCCTTAGCAGAAAATTTCTGCTGACTGAGAGGGGATGAACTGCTGAAATCCCACAGGACTTACTCAGAACTGTCGGAATGCATTTCAAGCATCTTTTAATTTAGAGGATGCTAACAGGAGTTGGAAAATTATCACCAGAGCCTACCCAGATGGGAATGTTCATCTAACTGTTTATTTTTCACCCTGCTTAAAAGAATGTTCTCGCAATGCAGGTTTAGTGTTGGAAAATTATCACCAAAGCCTACCCAGATGGGAATGTTCATCTAACTGTTTATTTTTCACCCTGCTTAAAAGAATGTTCTCGCAATGCAGGTTTAGAGGTAATGAAGGGTCTCAGTGTGACATAATCCATTTTAACTATAAACCATAACTCTCTATTAAAAATCTCTCCCACTTATATTCTCTTTTTATTTTCAAATATAAAAGAAAACAACTCTCTTCTTTATAAAAGATAATAATACTAACTATGAAAGCTGCTCTGTTGGAAGCACAGCAGCTGGAGTGGCTTTGGACTGTAATCCCGTGTTTTCTCCCCAGTTTTTCTTCCCTGCTTCTTGTTCAAGGGAATAAACTCTATCTCCCTTCTGCAGATATTCACATCCAAGAGAACATCACTTGGGCAATGGCTGCGTTTCAGTGGGTGAAGTGTTAAGGAAGTAGAAATTAACCCCTGAGTATGTTTCAGTGATGTGACACCAGGTTCAATGCAACAGGCTTAAGAGGTTTTATACCTTTTGGAAATCCAAAAGATTACTATTCCAGAACTGGTAGACTAGGAGACTAGAAATGAATTAACATAATGGCTCTGTGACAAAGACATAGTAGCATTCAAATAACTCTATTTCAGAAATGTGAAACAGAAGGAGTTTTTGCAAGTAAGATTTATTTAAAAGACTCATCTAGTGTCCAGCTTCTGAGAGGCTTTTTGGATGTAAGGTTGCTGTCTAATTAGTTAGATAAATTTCAGGGCATGTAACTGCGTGGCTACATTTGTGTGCTGATAGCCATGTAGGTGAAATTGTCCCTTCTTCTTATCACACAAAGCTCCTCTGTCATTGGAGTCACCTGAAACAATATCTGGTTTCCCTAAACATTTCCAGTTTCTGTTGTCAAAATGATCCAGAAATGAAGTGCTCTTGGCCCCAGAAGTTTCCTACTGAGCAGTGCCTTTCCAGGTTGAGGTCTGTCAACAGTGTCAACTATGTTTAAGAGAGAAAAGTGGAGGGCATAGAAAGAAAAGGGGTCCCTTGTCTTCAGACATGCTGTGTCAGGCAGCAGGTGCTCCGCTCTCGAGACAAAGCAGCTTCTCTACAAGATTGTCTTGATGCCCTGACTATTCATAATGATTGTTTGAATCTTTCAGAATCTGGAACTCGTGACATTTTTCAAGGGAGAGTTGGTCAGGAAGAAGAGAATGGGTTGAGAGGAAGAGGGCTTTACATTTTCTTCTGTATTTGGGTGTTGAGCTAATCATCTTTGGAAGGCCATTCAGGGTGCCTCGTGTGTATGGGCTGATGTGGAACGCTGCTAGACAAGTGTTAGAGGTAATTCAAGTTCAATTCTCTCATTTATACATAAGAAAAGCAAGGACTTCAATGTTTCCTTTACCTATAAGCTTTGTTAAGTCTACTCACTTAATAAGTGTTCAGTGGGCCGGATGTGGTGGATCACACCTATAATCCTAGCCCTCTGGGAGGCTGAGGGGAGAGGATCTCTTGAGCTCAGGAATTTGACCCCAGCCTGAGCAAGAGCAAGACTTCATCTCTATTAAAAATAGAAAAACTATCCAGGTGTGGTAGTAGGTGCCTGTAGCCCAGGTATTCAGGAGCCTGAGGAAAGAGGATTGCTTGAGACCAAGAATTTGAGGTTGGTTGCTGTAAGCTGTAATGCCACAGCACTCTAGCATGGGGCAACAGAGTCTGTCTCAATAAAACAAAATAGTAAATGTTCAGTAAATATATGTGTAGTGAATGAGGATAAGGTCAGAGGTATCTGATAAAGGATGAAACAAAAGAAATACTATGGAAATGTGTTATCCACTCTGGCTAAAGTAAATACTAAAGTTAATGAAATATTTTTCCTAATATACTATTATAATATATTATACTGTTCTGTAGTGTAGTATAATAGTACTATACTATTCCAAGCAAACGCAAAACTGAGCACTATTTATATTCTCCTAGGTTGGTTGGGGAGGCCTCACATTGTGTGATCTGTCAGGAACTTCGCAAACCTCAGCTACCCCTATACTGGCAGGTGATGACACCTGCATGGTCGTTTGTAGAGATTTCTGTTAGAATGTTTGGGGACAAGTTAACTATAAACTGACTAGATCTCTGCCCTCCAGGAGCTTGCCAACTGAGTCAGGTGACTTCCACAGACCCGTTTGTTCAGGATCCATAAGAACTGGCTTCAGATCTGATGCCAGCCAAAAGTGGGACTCATTCTTTAAGTAGAAGGCACTTTCAATTTCTGAACTGGTGCCAAATGTAAGCTGGTAGTAAATGGCTCAGTGAGCATGGCCTGGGTCTTTGGAACACGCTACGCCAGACCTCAGTAGGCCATACATACAAAGCAAAAACATATTCCTGATTTTTGAAACATTGTGCTATCCTCTTGGTCTCCAAATCTTTTTTGATCATGTACTCCCATAATGCTTTTTTAACAGGCAATGTATGTATTTATCTACTTACAAATTATATATATATATATATATATTGTTTTATTAATATGTACTATATGTCCAAAATACTTAATAGGATAAGATGAAAACTATAGATATCTATCAGTTCCTTGCTGTGCAAAATGAAGTGCTCAAATCCACATGGTCAGTTATTTCTAACCAGCTCTGGAATGTGTTAATTATGCCTCACTTTCAATTCCAGTCCCATGTGAGTATCATTTCCTGAATACTAAATCATAGATGAAGACTTCAGTAAAATGTACTAAATAATAAGGGAAGGACAGGAACTAATAAAACAAGTAGTGTGTCTATATACACGTCCACACTCAGGTGCACACGCAAATAGCAGCAGCAAAGAAGAATCCCTGTGAAGCTGCTTCAGCACATTTTCGTAACCCACAGAAGACTGTGGCTGCTTTCTTTCTTTCTTCCGTGATGCATCCCATGTTTCCTATCCCATCACCTAGGACTTCAGCTGGTCAGGGTTCTCCACCTGCACAGTCTGAATCTTCAGTGGCTCTTTCCTTCGTTGGCTGCTGTTATGGTCACTTAATTTTTCCTACTGGTACTAGAGGTCACCACATAGAATCCCCTGGGTTCCAGAAATAGTCCTCCCTGTCCACACCTTCTAGCATCAATTTCATTTCCGCTTAGTTGTTGCTATCCACCACCCAGCCAGCAGAACATCTCCCTCTTTGGCTGTTGGTTTAGTGTTAAGAGGAACCCAAGATGACCTGGCCACAGTCTCAAAGTCCAGTTCCAGCGAGCCATTGTTGTAAGGACTCCTGATTTGGGAGCCAAGATCTCCAAATAGCAGAACTTAAATTTGTGGGGATGGATACAAAAATTCTTTGTGGGCTATTTGGTGTAATAATGCCAGAATTCATTCCCACTTCAACCACTGATTCCTAGACCCATGTATTCTGCCGGTAGGAGAGACAGCACCATGTCATGAGCCCCAATTTAAAGAATACACTAAATCCTATGTGATAGGAACATATCTTCTCAGAGTTTTGTGGGGTTTGATGCCATTGTATAAAGAAGTTATAAATTTTCATTTCTATGTTGTTTACTGTAGTATGTAAAATACAACTGATTTTAGTATATTAACCTTGATCCCATGTCTTTGGTACAAATTCCTTAGGAATTTCTATGCAAACAAGGAGTGTCTAACCTTTTTTCTTTTCTGCCACACATTAGGAGGATAAGAGCTGTCTTAATAGAGTTGTCACATTAAATACACAAACACCAACTAAAGCTAATAAGCAAAAAAAGGTTTATTCCTACTTTTCATGGTATGTGACACCACAGATGAGTCCTCACAAAATCAGCATGTGGCCTGAGGGACACAGCTTGGACACTCATGAAAACAATGCTAGGGCCAGGCATGGTGGCTTATGCCTGTAATCTCAGCACTCTGGGAGGCTGAGGTGGATGGATTGCCTGAGCTCACAGGTTGGAGACCAGCCTGAGCAAGACCTAGTCTCTAAAAATAGCTGGTTGTTGTGGTGAGCACCCATAGTCCCAGCTACTTGGGAGGCTGAGGCAAAAGAATCGCTTAAGCCTAAGAGTTTGAGGTTGCTGTGAGCTGTGATGCCAAGGCACTCTACCGAGGGCAACAAAGTGAGACTGTCTCAAAAAAAAAAAAAAAAAAAGAAAGAAAGAAAAGAAAAGAAAAAAAAAATAATGCTATCTGCAAAGAAAGAGTCTTACTTTTCTCTTTTTGATTTAAAAAACTTTTAAAAAGTATTTTGCCTATGCCAATGACCAAGATCTCTGATACAGTATCAAAGAGAAGTAGTGAGAGTGAGTGCTGTCGTGACCACATAAATGATCATGCAAGACATGGATTGAGAGCACACGCTGCAAGAGGTGAGGCTAACCATAGGTGCAGGATAGCACGGGGCACTTCTTGCAGAATTCTTTTTTGAGGAGATACATAATGGACAGAAAGGTTACTAAGCAAAGACATGCAGGGGCTGTGTGCTTGGGGAAATTATCTCATGGGTGTCAAGAGAGTATGTACTCAAGGAAATGATTTTCAAGGGTGGTAAGGAAATGATCTCCAAAATACTACATGCAATTTTTCTCCACTAATCCTTCAAGGAACTGCCATAAAATGCTTAATATTTAACATTAGCTTTACTACTACAGGACTGAACTTTGCTCCTTCAGGATTACTAAGTTACTTGGTGGCTTGCCTTCCAAGTCACAGGAGATTTCCAGGTTTGCCAAGAGAATGTCTTGTTCTCAGTAATTCCTCAGATGAGTTATAATACTGGTGGCTGTTGTAGTAAGTATGATGTTTAATCCTCTATAGAGTGCCTCTAAGGGGCGTGCACTGCGCACTAGTTCTGGTGTCCTCAGTTCAGAGAAGAAGCCTGGAACTCAGTCCTCTCGGGAGGGTGGATTGCTAGTTGGAGCATGTGAGTGTTTCCTGAATCTGGATCTACAGTGTTAAAAGAAATTGCAAATTGGATCTAATTACTGTGGTAAGAAAGAACTGCCCCTGCTAAGGTGGGGCATTGCTAGGGAGATGTGCCCGGGAGCAGGAACTCGGGCAGGAAGCAAACTGGAGGGAGCAACTCTTTCTTCCTCTGAACTGTCGAGTCTCTCTCTAATGCCCCCTACTGGCAAATAGCCCAATACAGAGTTAGTTGGCAAAACACACATGTAGTTTGCAGAATCATCATGCTGAGTATTAGAAGAGTCAATGTGGAGCCGAGAGACAGGGGCTGTAATAACGGGCACTCAGGAAGTATACTTTACACTTATGAACGTATTAAACTCAGGCATGTCATTTCTTGGAGCCCAGAGTGAATCCTAGAAGTCAGTAGATATTTACCTTTGTTGTGTGTGTCTCTGTGTATGTGTGTGTTTTAACTTGGTTCTGAGATTTGTATGAAAAACTAACATAGTTTCACTCTGCTCTGAGTCTGTCTCCTACTGAGATGCTGGGAGCTCAGCTTTGTGGATTTGAACCGGCTACCTAGAACCTCTTTCCTCTTTCACTTCTAATCTAAACCCAACCCATCCCAGCTTTGCTCCTTCGTTCTTTTCCCCACTTTCCCTCATTCCAACTTCCTTACACAAAAGAATTTTATTCTTTATCATTAAAAATGAAAATGTTCATCTTGGTATCTCCTGTATTAAACAGTACTCATGTGTTCTCTCTCTCTCTCTCACAGACACATACACACATGCTCGCTTTCTCTCTCTCTCTCTCTGTCTCTCTCTCTCTCATAAGCATGCACAAAGCTGGAAACCTCAGTGTATAAAGCCTGATGATTTTTTTTTTGCTAGGAGATGAAGAGCATTTCTTTCTGTCACACCAGGAGGGAGGCAGAATTGATATTCACCTTCCACCATGGCTGATTCTAAAGCTCTTACTTTCTATTTCCCACCTTGTTACTCTTCTTTTTAATACTAAGAATAATAACTCCACTCAGAGCAGCTCCTTTCTCAAAGTGTTTTCACATATCTTGCTGTATGTGACAATCACAACTCTTCTGGAAAGTAGGACAGATCATATTATTTTCTCTATGTCACTTGGCTTAGAACATTTTCAAATAGAGAATAAAAACATTTCCCACAGGAAGCATCCAACCAGTTACCGATTCTGTCTCCATTTCAGTACAGTCTTTATTAAAGTTTGGTTTTTAAACATTTAAAATTTAATCCTGCATTTGTAATACCAGCAGTCTCTTGCTTTCATTGCCTCCATACTGTTGAGCACCGTTTGTTCTTTCATAGATGGTTTTATGTTCCAGAGGGGCGTGTGTAAGGACGCAACTGCCTTTGCTGAGCACTTCTAAGTCTGAAACCTGTCAGATCCAAACAAGGTCATTAGGAGCAGTCAAGTCAAAAAGAAACTCATGTTGAATTTACTTGTAGGAAACTTTAATGTCTTCAAGGTTTATTCCCCACAGTGGTCATCTGTATATTTATCCTTTTTTATTCTGATTTTCTATTTTCTCTACTTTTGCCATATGAGGGGTGTTTAGTCTAAATGTTTGGGTCTCCTCAAAATTCATATGTTGAAACCTAACCCCCAAGGTGATAGTATTAAAAGATGTGGCCTTCTAGGGCGGTGCCTGTGGCTCAAAGGAGTAGGGCGCCGGCCCCATATGCTGGAGGTGGTGGGTTCAAACCCAGCCCCAGTCAAAAACTGCAAAAAATGTGGCCTTCCAGAAGTGGGATTGTGCCATTATAAAAGTAGCTGGAGGGAGTTGCCCCAGCCTTCATGGAAGCAGAGAGCAAGCCCTCACCAGACACCAAATCAACTAACACTTTGATCTTGAACCTTGCAGCCTCCGGAACCATGAGCAGTACTTTTCTACTGTTTATAAGTGACCCAGTCTAACGTATTTTATTATATCAACCTGTATGGACTAAGATGGGGGCATATCTTTGAGAATAGGTGGTTCTCTTCGTCTATGGTTCTGAAGAGGAAAATACAAAATGAAGATTATATACTTATCTTTTACTACACTAATAACCTTGTATCACCCCAGTGCTAAGAGAGAGCAGCTAGTGATCATTTATGAAACATCATCAGTATCTTCTCCTGTGTTTCACATCACTGTTGTGAGGGTTTGTACCTCCACACACTCCTCCTTTCTTTGTGCAGTCATGTAGCCAATTTTTAGGATTACTTACAATTCTAGTCGTAAGCAGTGAATTGGCAATTATACCACCAATCCTCATCTATATCCCAACCTATCCATGTCAGAAACTTTCCACAAAGAACTCCTTTTAAAACCAGCAACTTCATTCTCATCTCCTATGACCTTTTTAGAATACATTAAATCATGAGAAGTTTTTATTAAATTCTTACCACTGGCAGCTGCTCCTTCCTTACCAACCTCACCTCACCTCACCTCACTGTGATGGTTAACTTTATTCCTCAGCTTGGCTACGTGGCTGGGCAGCTGTGCCTTGAGAGTTTGTCAAGCAATATTCTGGACGGTTCTGTGAAGGTGTTTTTTAAATGAGATTAACATATAAATCAGTCAACTTTGAGCAAAGCAGATTGCCTCTGTAAGGTGAATGGGCCTCATCCAATCAGTTGGAGGCTTTAATAGAATAAAGACTGATCTCCCCCAAGAAGGAAGGCATTGTGCCAGAAGACAGCCTTTTGTATCAAAAGATGCATACTGTCTTCATCAAAATGTATGAGAATTTCCCATCTCAAATTCTAAAATCATTCATGTGCTTTCTTCTTTTTCTCCAACATGTGTTTCTTTCTTTTTTATTTTTATTTTGCATTCCAACTGCAAGTCTTCCCTGAATCCCCAGCCTGACAGCTTAGTCCATCCAATTTGGGACTTGCCTGGCCCCTATCATCACATAAGCCAATTCCTCAAAACCCTGCTTCCCTACACATATACAGCGTGGCCACCCCTTATCCATAAGGAAAGAGACAAATATTTACACACATACACATACACCATTGGGCCTGTTTCTCTGGAGAACCCGGATTCACTTAATCCTCACAACAGCTGGTGTGTGTTATTATCACATTTTCAGGTGATGAAAATGGAGCTCCGAGAGATTCAATGACATTTACAAGATCACAGAGTTAATAGGTGACAGGATCAGGATTCAAACCTCTGCTGTTTACGAAGTCAGTGCTCTAACGACTATGATATGTATTTGTTGTATAAAGTTCTGCTGTGCCACGCTGTATCACCATACAAAATCAAATAACCATCACTCAAACTTGCAAGTACAAATAAGGTTGCCCTCCTGAATAGTTTTTAGGTTACATGTTGTAACCCACATGATATTTGGCGTGAAGTGATGAAACAGAAACATGGGAAATCCCGTGGAATGTTTAATAGTGCTGCTCAAGAAATGCTACAGCACCCCGCTAATGGGAGATGGGTTTTCAACTTGGACTCAAAGAGAAAGAAACTGTTTCCCCCAAAGTTTTTAAACACCTTTTTTCTACACAGCTTTGAAAAAACACTTCTAACCTGACTGTAGGAGAGCACACTACAGATTACATTAATCCCCAAACAAAATCACAGTAAAATAAATAAAAATGTGTCTTTGATTTTGCCATTCCAGCAAACTGAACATTTTATTTTTTTAGTTTTCTTTTCAGGGTGCATTTTGTCCAAGTTGCAATGAGAGCCGAGATAGAGTTTTATATTTTCCTTTCATAAAGGAAAGAAGTAACTTAATGGAAGAAAAGTGCTTTTCTTTTCTTGAATTTCAGAAGCAAATTTTTTTTTCAAAGCAAAGACCACAAGGACCTTTATTTGTAATGATAATCAGCATAACCCAGTGACCCATCACATTTTCAATTCAAATGTCAATTTCCCAAATCAATTTTTCTAAACAATTCAAGATGGTCATCTTTAGGGTGGGAGCTAAGATTTGTTTTTGTTTTTGTTTTCTATTGTTAACTCATAGCTGTGTACATTGGTGCTATCAAGGGGTACAATGTGCTGGTTTCATATACAATCTGAAATATTCTCATCAAACTGTTCAACGTAGCTTTCATGGCATTTTCTTAGTTATTATATATAGATATTAGTATTCTGCCTTTAGTAAGTTTCACCTGTACCCATTCTAAGATGCACCTTACGTGTGGCTCAACCCATTACCCTCCCTCCACCTTAACCTCCCCCCTCCCTTCCCCTCCCTTGGCCCTTTCCCCATAGTCTTGTGCTATAGTTCAGTATAGCCTTCATGTGAAAGGTATAACTTAGCCTCATAGTAGGGCTGAGTACACTGGATACTTTTTCTTCCATACCTGAGATACTTTGCTAAGAAGAATATGTTCCAGCTCCATCCATGTAAACATGAAAGAGGTAAAGTCTCCATCTTTCTATAAGGTTGCGTAATATTCCATGGTATACATGTACCACAATTTGCCAGTCCATTCATGGGTCTATGGGCACTTGGGCTTCTTCCATGACTTAGCAATTATGAATTGGGCTGCAATAAACATTCAGGTATAGATGTCTCTTTGTTATATTGTGAATTTTGGTCTTCTAGGTATAAACCTAGTAAAGGAATTATAGGATCGAATGGCAGGTCTATTTTTGTCTCTAAGTATTCTCCAAACATCCTTCCAGAAGGAACATATTAGTGTGCATTCCCACCAGCAGTGTAGAAGTGTGCCCTTTCCTCCACATCCACGCCAACATCTCTGGTTTTGGGATTTTGTTATGTGGGCTACTCTTACTGGG
>CAUYPK010065811.1:0-96749 GCA_963574355.1 Loris lydekkerianus | reverse complement strand
AGCCATTAACATTTATTGAGCTAATTGATAAGTCTGGAAGCATTCTATTCATCTTATTTTGTGAGAGTCCATTGCTTATCTTTTGCATCATTGTGGAAGTTAGGTTCTGTCCTTTAATTTCTGAGTTCTTACTTTGCTGTTGATCTGTTGTGATGGTAGAACAGGTTCAAGTATTTCCTGTAGAGCTGGTCTTTTTGTGGCAAGTTTCCTCAATGTTTGTATATCAGTAAATGATTTGATTTCTCTGTCAATTTTAAAGCTTAGCTTAGCAGGATAGAGAATTCTGGGCTGGAAATTGTTCTTTTTAAATAGATTAAGTGTAGATGACCGGGTGGTGCCTGTGGCTCAAAGGAGTAGGGCACCAGCCCCATATGCTGGAGGTGGTGGGTTCAAACCCAGCCCCGGCCAAAAACTGCCAAAAAAAAAAAAAAAAAAAAAAGTAGATGACTATTGTCTTCTTGCTTGAAAAGTTTCATTAGAAAAGTCTGCAGTCACCCTGATGGATTTGCCACTGTAGGTCAACTGGCGCTTACTCCTGGCAGCTTGAAGAATCTTTTCTTTGTCTTGACTTTGGACAGATTGATCACAATGTGTCTTAGAGAAGCTCTGTTAGAGTTGAGGTGACCTGGGGTCTGATATCCCTCTGAAAGGAGTGTATCAGAATCTTTGGTTGTATTTGGGAAATTTTCATTTATAATATTCTCTAGTATGGCTTCCATTCTCTGGTGCATTCTTTTTCCCCTTCTGGGATACCTATAATGCGTATGTTTGAAGGCTTCTTAAAGTCCCATAATTCTGTCAGTGAACATTCTGCTTTCTCTCTCTTTTTTTCTGTTTCTTTAACTATCTGAGTTATCTCAAGAGCTTTGTCCTCTATCTCTGAGATTATTTCTTCTGCAGGGTCTAATCTGTTGTTGATACTTTCTATTGCATCTTTAAGTTCCCTAATTGACTGCTTCAATTCCTTCAGCTCTGCTATATCCTTTCTATATTCTTCATAATGTTCATCTCTTATTTGATTCTGTTTTTGGATTTCCTTTTGGTTATTTTCCACTTTATCAGCAGTTTCTGTCATTGTTTCCATCATTTCCTTCATTGTTTTCATCATCTGTATTCTACACCCCCTTTCTGTCATTTCTTAACATTTCTTTATAGGTAGAATCCTCTGCAGTAGGTACCTCATGTTCCTTTGAAGGGGTTTCTCTGGACTAGTTTTTCTTGTTGCCAGGATTTTTCTGCTGATTCTTGCTCATGAGTGTTTTATCTGTTTCCTTGCCCTAATTTTCCTTTCACTTCCTCTTGCTCTTTAAGTTGCCACACCTCTGGCCTAGGGTTTCAATGAGTCTTTTTGGTACAGGACCAGAAGAGCAAGAAGGGAAAAAGATTTAAACAAAAAAAAAAAAAAAAAGAGAGAGAGAGAGAGAGAGAAAGGAGAGTGGGTGAGTAAAAGGGAATATTGACAAAAAGAAGAGAGGCACAGAAAGAGGGAGACAGGAGCAATATAGGTGTATAATAGGGTACTTTGACCCAACTTAAAAAAACCCCAATCTCTGGGGGTGCTGGGTTGGGTGGTTCCCTTGAGGTCAGCAGCTCTTTGCCACCCTGTTCAGACACAGTAGCCTACCTCCACCAAATGGAGAGGAAAGAGAAAAATGCTGTAAATCAAACCAAAACAAGCAAACAGAAAACTTTACAGGATGAAATTGGGGGGAAAACCAAATAATAGGGGTAGAAACAATATCAAAAATTAAGTTCTAATTTTTAAAAAAGGTAACTATGGAAAATTATATTTAAACTAGAAAAATGAAGAATGAAAACAAAGAAAAAGAAAAAAAAGAAAAATCTAGAGGGAAAATGTTGAAATTCAAAAAAAAGAAAGAAAAAAATAAAACAAAACCCAAAACAAAGCAGTATATATATCTTGCTGAATATTGTCTGGGCAACAGGCGATCTTCTGGGGTTTGAGATGTTAATCACATCAGCTGTACCAGATGGAGACAGGAGGCCTCTGCTGATTTCTCAAACCCAGCATGGTGGAGAACCTAAATCTCTCTTCAGCCCACTTTAAAAGACACTTTAAACTGCTAACCTTGGCTAAGCAGAAGCTTTTCCAGGAAAGTACTTGTTGCTGGGATCACTCCTGAAGTGGTTGTCCGCTTACCCAGTGTGCCAAAACTGGTCTCACTCTATGCCCCTGAGGGCCAAGGCTGTAAGATGTCACAGTCCCAGCCTTCAGGCTCAGTCACTAGATTACTCACCCAGGGTCTCCCACCTGATCCTTGCTCTGCGACCCTGAGGGTGGAGCTTGCCGGGGCAGTTCTCCCACAGTGGCTCAACTCGGCCCACAACCAAACACTCTCCCAAGATAGTTCAACTGAATCTCCAAGTCCAAAAAAAACAAAACGGCTTACAGGGAAGTCCTTTCCAGTTTGCAATCTCACTGCTGCTGTACTTACAGCTGCTGGCTGGATTAGACCGAAGGAACATATTCAACCACTTGCAGTTCTCCACTGTTTTTGTCCTCCTCGTGGGGTCCAGAAGTCTCTTGCTGACTCCCTGTGTCCCCAAAGGGATGTTTCTGGGCAGATCCCACCAGCCAGAGATGCCTGAAGTCTTCTCTCCCCATTCTCACCCTGCCCAGTTGCAAGGAAGCTATTACTTGGCCGCCATTTTGCTCTTCCCTCCCCTGTCAGCAAGGCCACTCTTTGGCTGAGGTTTTGGGCATCTGCACAGTCTGCATTGGGCACCCTGGAGCCACACCCTGGTGTTGGGTAGTCCCTGAGGATGCTTTGATTGTATAATGATACAACTCCACAAACATGACACCCTGCTGAGTGCCAGCTGCTGGGTGTCCTGGAGGAGGGGCTTTGACCTGGTGTCATAGACACATCTGGAGTTTGTTGCACATGGAGTGTAGGGCTGCACCTATGGTCACCCTGCTGAAGGCCCAAGGGCATCTGTGGGGTTTCCTGTGCAGGAGCAGCCTGTCTCTTCCCTCCTACTGATGAAGGAGAAGATGGCCTTGAGAAGGCACTCCTCTTATGCCAGGGGAAGACCCTCATAGAAAGCTGTCTGGTTTTTGAGCCAACTGAGAAAAGCAGCTGGCATGTGCCAAATGGCCACTCCAAGATGAAGGAAGATGGCAGGGCCTTTATCCTTAGCTCTGGGTCACTCAGACAGCCCCTTGGCCACAGAGATGTCCATGTGGCTTGTGTCTGCCCACCCCTATTCCCTGCAAAGTGGATGTTTACCCCAGAAGTGCCTTTCCTTCCTGTGCCATAGCTCACAGGCCCCTGTCAACTTGATACTTGAGCTTGGTGCTGGCAGCCCTCAAGGACAGGTGACCATATGGCAATCCTTGACAAAGGGTCTGGGCCTCTGTCATGCCCTGATGCCACCTACCCTGTCCATGCCTGAGCCTTCTCCCAGTGGGTCCTGTCCTTGTGACAAAGGGTCTATGCCTTTGTCCCTTCTTTCTGCACAACCGTTGCCAGCATGGTCTTGGAGTGATGGTCCGCACACACGCTGTTCAGAGGGGAAACTGTTCACAGGGGAACTGGCTTCTGCTGAGTGAGGTTCTTCCTTTTGGTTCTGCCCGCAAGACCCACCCAGACCACTGGGGCTTTTTCAGGAATTATGGCACTTTCTCTTTATGTCTGGAGGGTGTGTTCCCTCTCACCACCTGCCTGACCCCTTCCTCCAAGGCTTTGTGTGGAATCACACCTCTCTGAAGCTAACTCTTGAAAAGCTATTCACAGTGATTTCTCCAGGACATTGCCATTAGTGCTGACACCTATTTTTTGTGTGAAAAATGCTGTTTGCTTCATTCCTGTTCACAGCAACTTTACCAGAGTCCCAGGCTGGTCTTTACTTAATGTGTGTACATACACACACATATATATTGCATACATGACTGCATACTATCTATAAAGTCATGGCCGCTATTCATTGCTGTTCTCCGTTGGTTACATGTCTATTCCACGTGCAAGGACGCTGCAGGTGGCTCATCTTTGGGATGGGTTGTGTCAGGGACATGGTGTCCCCATATTCCCTTTATTTACGAACTAGTCTTGGTAGCAGATGTTTTGAATTCCACTAACAGTCTAGTGGAATACAGTTAGTGTTGTGTTTATTTCTATAATTGTTGGGGGTGGAGTATAAACTTATCTCCTAGAAATAAGTGAAGAAATAAGCAGCTTGCAGCACATCATTTGGAGGGTGTCCCTCTGTGTGTTGGGGACAGGTGTCAGCAGCGGACACAGTGCAGATCAGGGGAGAGGCCGGGACTTGCCAAGACCTCCCAAACACTCGTGTTGCCATCACATTGATAGTTTCCTGGTCCAAGGGGCTCCTCCAATCCTCACTATATAGTCTGTTATAGAGATAATAAATATTGTCTCCATTTTACAGATGAGGAAACTGAGGGCCTGAGAGGGCCAGAAACACCCGTCCAAACTCTCTAGTTAACTGCTAGGCTAGGAATTCCAACCCCAGTCTGAGGCCAAAACTGAGTTCTTGCCACTGACCCTTGCCTGCTCAGACCTGCCAGACAGAGCCCGTGGGAACTTGGTTCCCACATCTCAGCTGGCACTCTGGACTTGGCTATGCCCGGAGAGTGGCAGCAGCGCCTGTGCACCCACCCATGGTTTCCCTGTCCCTCGTGGAAAAGCATCACACAGGTAGCCTGCCGAGGCCGAGACCCTTCCCCACACATTGTCCTCACCAGTGCCTAGAATAATCACCCCTAGCGGCTTCCTCTTACTTGAAGTACAAAGCCCCAGAGCTGCCACCTGGAGAGGTGGCGTGACCAGCCAAGGGCAATCAGCCAGGCTCAAACTCAGCTTCTCCCTCCCAAACCCTCAGGGGTGCAGGCTCTAGGTGTGGACTTGGGCTCCCTCCTGCCAAGTGTGCGTTTGTCCCCTTGGGTTGCACTGGCTATTAAAGGGTCCAGCTTTCCCTGCTGGTCAGTGGGTTTCTTAAAACCAGGGCTTTTCCCAGCCATCTCTGTGTCCCCAGGCCTACCAGCCAAGCACAAATGTTTGATGAGTGGCCAAGTGGAACAGCGCACCAGCATGATTCGTCCTGATTGTGTAACCCCACTCAGTCCCCATGCTTAAATGTTCCAAGCACCTGCTTGTGACTTTGATGAATCATTTCACCTTGTCTGCCTTGGTTTCCTCATCCCCAAAATGGACTTAAGGACCAGCCTTGTGATAGTGAACCACTAAATGCATGAGAACTTCAGACAGCCTCTGTGTGTTAAGAGGGCAGAGGTCATGACAGGGTGTGATAAAGATGTATGCCAAGGGGAGGCCTCAGCTCAGAGGCCCAAGTCAGGACTTCAAAGCTGGTCTGGGGCCAGTGCCACACACTAGCCTGGGGCTAGCGGGGCCTCTGCCCAGCGCCAGAGCTGACTGAGGGATGCTGGCCTGAGGGAGGGGTGACCCAGGCTCGGAAAGTGGAGGCCATTCCCCAACCTGGCCCCACCTCTGCGTGGCCCACAGCTAGAAAGTGGTTCAGAAAGGACTCACCCCAGGCTGACCAGATCTCCCCTTGTTCTTTGCCGAAATTGAACGCATCTTACCCTACTCTGAGTTGAAGGTGGGGGAGAATTCAAAGAAAAAGGAAAAGAGCCCAGAACAGATTTATTTTTCCTTAGATAAATTTCATAGAGAACGTATTACAGTTAGGAGTTCTCAGCTTTCACCAAAAGGTTAGAAGTTATCGCAGTTGTGCCCAGTGGATATGATATTGGAAAGGAAACTTCTAGAAAGCTGCCTGTGTTCAGAGAAGAAATAATCAATGTTTTAAAGTCGTGGGGGTCCACCCTGTGGAGGGGCATTCTGGAGCAGGGTTGAGAGCAGGAGTACAGGAACCCAGGGGGCAGAAGGGTGGCCTGGGCCTGGGAAAGCTACGGGCCACTTCCCTACCAGAAGCAGTGTCCAGGCCATGTGGCCAGGACCACTGGGTGCCTCAGGGCTCTGGCCAGCCCCACTGATAGGTACCTCAGCCCCGCCGCAGCGCCTGCAGCTCATGAGCCACCTTCTCGAGCTCTGCCTCAATAGCCGACAGGCTCTCCAGCTCCTGGTCCTAGGAGAGAACATCAAAGGTCATTTAGGGGCCAGCACAGGGAGCCCCAGAACCTGACTTGTCCCAGTGGCCTGGAGAGTACAGTCAACCAGATGTGCTGGGCCGGCTACCAGGTAGCTGTGAGGCCTCAGACAGGTGGCTTTGCCTCTGAGTCTCAAGGACTTCAATCACATGGGGACAGTGATACCCCACTTCTGGGCTATCTCAGGATTGTAATGCACAAGAAGGTGGGTGATGGAGGGGGCTCTGTCCCTACACTGTCCCTGGTGGCCTCTTATCCAGGCCCTACTTCCTCTTAAATGGTTCAGACAGCAGAGCATATGGAAAAAGAAGCTTCTGATGCTCTTAGGAGCCCCCCACCCAGCCTGGATCTGGGTGGTGGCTTCCCCCCCTTGAGGGGGCTGTGTGGCCTGTGGCAGGGCTGGATGCTATGAGCACTGCCCCACATCACCCTGCCTGGCGATGGGCCTTGATCCTTGGTCCTGAGTATGGGGGACCCAAAGTTCTGGCTGCCCAGGGTTCTTCAAGGAAGCAGGGGACCGTCCTCTGAGCCCTGCTCTGTGCCTCAGTCTCCAGAAGCCTCTAGACTCCCCTGGAGCTTGGACACCCACCAGAGCATACCCTCAGACTCAAACCAGGAGCTCAGGGGAGGCTGCCTCCCTGACCTTGACCTACGAGGGGTTGTCATCCTGGAGTCTCTGCTGGATACGAGGCTGCTAAGGATACCCCAGCCAGTGGACACAGACAATGGCAATGGATGACTATAGAAATAGGGACTCTAGAGCCCTGTATCTGGGAGCAGCCCTGGCCTGGAACATGAGTTCTGTGATGCTGGGGCTTCCTAGCAGACCCTGTCCACATGAGTCTGGGGTCCCCATTTCTCCACCTGCCACTTGGGGCTCCCTCTGCTTATGGAGAAGGGATGGTGGCAGGTGCCTCTGGCACCTCATTCTCTCCAGCTTGTGCAGGCAGGAATGGGGTAATCAAGGGTGCCCACCTCACCCTGAGTCCAGAGGCTGCGGTTGGGGGTGAGCTGCTCTTTCCTGTGGCCCCTTCCCCTCAGTCTTCTGGGGACATGGACAGATGCCCTCTCCCACTCTAGCTGTCAAGAAGGAGCCCTCATCTTCAGACTGCCAGGTCTAGAAACAGCGTTTGAGACCCAAAGAAGGGGCCAGATCCTCTTCTGGGTGGGCAAAGAATAGCCTTATGGTCAGGGTCGTGGACAGGTGTCAGCCCCCATAGAGTGCCAATTCACACATGGGCACTGAGGCTCAAATCAGGTATCTCCAGGGCCTCCTCCAGCTTCAAGGAGGACCCCAATCCCCACCCACCCCTCCTGCATGGCTGCATCCCAGCATTCCCTCCAGCTTTCCAAGTAGCCCTGGTTGTGGCCAGCTTGTGTGTTCTAATCATGACAATGAAGAGAGCAGAAAGGACTCCTATTCCATAAATGGGGAAATTGGTGAGGCTCAGAGAAGGGGAGAGACCTGCCCAAGGTCACACAGCTAGGAGGAAATAATTCACATGTCTTCTGGCTCATATGTGATCCTTTCCCACCTGCTCCACAAAGCTCTGGGGTCCTCAGAGGGCCTCATCCCACCCACTTTGCCAATGAAGCTGGATGCAGGGCCTGAGCCTGGGGGGAGGGCATGACTGAGCTGCCTGGGGGCCAGGACAGGACATGGCTAGACCAATGGCTTAGCCTTCCCAGGGCATGACCTGTCCCTTAGTGTCTCCTCCCCCACCCCCATGCCTGCCCAGGCCAATCCTGCTAGGGCATTTGTTTCCAAGCTCTCTCCACCCAAAGCAATAGGCTCTACCCATTGCCTTCACACATTTGCTCATGAACCTGCAGTAGCTCCCTACTGCCTTCAGGACCAAGTCCCACTCAGTGTCCCTCCCACTTCCACGGGCTGCTCTGAACACCTCCCATCTCCCAGCCAGCTTTGCTGGGTGCCTGCTGTGAGCAGGGGTGCTTTCTCCTGCCCTGAAAGCCCCCTATCTGAGCACTGTGTCCCCTCAGAGAGACAGGCACCTCCTGCCACGGGGCCCACAGTCCCCGGACGGGGTCCAGAACTGGCTCCTGCTTCATACCAACCTCAGGTCTGCGGTTAGCACTGCCTTCTTCCTCCTTCTTCTCTTCGGAGTAGCTGTGGGCCTGAAGGGGCAGGCCGGCCTCCACGCTGTCCTCCCGGGAGGATGGCCTCCAGCCTCGTCGCAGTTGTGGCCCTGGGCCCCTGAAGTCATAGGCCCGGGCCTGCAATGAGAGCTTCATGGAGCGGTCAGGGCTGTCCTCCTCATCCTCCCCCTCCAGCCTCTTCTCAGCTGTTAGCTCCTTGGCCAACTGGTCCATCTTGCTCCAGCGCTTGGCATCCTCCCACTCCTTGGAGAGCTGCTCCTCCTCTTGCTCCAGTTCCCCACTCTTCCCACCCCGGAAGAGGCCTCCAGGGGCCCCTGCCATCACCTCTTCTTCCTCTTCCTGTTGGGAGTGCTCCTGTTGTCTCCTGCCCTGTGAGGGCCGAGCCTTCTCAGCCCCAGGCTTCCTGGTTCCATCCATAGCCGGAGCCTCCAACCGACCTGGAGCAGGTGGTGGACAAGAGCAGAATGAGTGAGAAACCACTACTTCCTCCAGCCTCTCCCACTCCCCAGGGGCCTCTGCTGTGGCCACCTTTAGAGCTACAGACCCCCCAGCTCTTATAACCCAATCCAGCCTTCCACAGTGATTCCACTTAGAGGGAAAAGCCATCTCTCTGCCAGGCTTTGCAAGACCCTCTCAAAGGGATGGTTTGACCAGAGCCCAACTCTTTCTCTAGGCCAGTGGCTGTCAACCTTCCTAATGCCGCAGCCCTTTAATACAGTTCCTGTGGGCTGCAACCCACAGGTTGAGAAGCACTGCTCTAGGCCTCTTAACCCCAGAAGCCTGAGGAGTGAGGGAAGAGCCTGACGAGGCCCTCACAAGGAGCCAGGGTCTCTCCTATGCTGACACTGTCCCCAGATCAGCCTGTGCCCACTGGTCATGCTGTCTCAGTTCCCAAAGCCCATCCACCTACCCACTCTGCAATGCCCCCTTTGCCTCCTAGATGGAATAGCAGTGTACGAATGGTTTGGAAGTCAAATGAACTTGGGTTGGAACCTCAGCTTTTACTACAAATTAGTTGTGTGACCCTGGGCAAATTAGCCTCTCGAACCTCAGTTGCATATCTATAAAATGGAGATAATATCTACCTTTTAGGGTTACTATGAGGGTGGAATGAGATTACAGATAAAGTCCCCCTCTCGCTGTCCCCCTCTCCCAGCATCATCACACATATGCTCACCTTTCGGGATCTCCTTGTAGCCAAGGCTCGGGTGGGGGGTAGATGCTGCAGTGGGGCCTTTATCCTCAGGGACAGCCTTCTCTCTGGCCTCCACCACTGCCTCTGCCTTCTCTTTCTCCTCTTCCTTCTCCTCATCTCTCTTTGCCTGGTGCCCTTGCTCTGCATTCAGGCCCTTCTGCCTGTCCACCAGACCCTGAGAGGGACCTTCCCTGTCTGCCTCGGCCTGCGGGCCTGGGTGTTTCTGGCTGGGAAGGCTGGCTGGTGGCTGGGTGCTGGTGGCCTCCTCCTCCCTGGGGGTCTGGCTGTTCCCCTCAGTCTTGGACTCCTTCCTGGGCTCTGGGAAGGCCTGGGGCCTGCCTCCTTCCATGTCCTCATCACTTTTGTCTGCCTCTTTAGAATCCTTTCTTTTCTCCACAGCATCCTTGGAGGATGCCTCTTCCATTACCTCTGCAGAAACAACAGAGCAAAGTCAGACCCTGAGGACCAGGCTACACGAGAGTCTTCTCCCCAGTGGCCAATTTTAGATCTTACATAGTGTATCTCTTGGCGTCCAACAAACCCAACCCAAAACAATGAGGTAACTTCCATCCGTATCCAGGTTTGATTTGAGCACATTGGTTTGTGTTTCTTTCTTTAATTCTTCCTCTTAAAACAGCTTGATTTTAAACACGCACACACACACACACACACACACACACACACAACAAAAAATAATCAAACCTTGAAAATTACCCCTGAAGATAAAGCCCTGAATTGAAAATTAGGACAGCAATTGAATTGCTGTGTGATCTTGGGCAAGTTGCTTAACCTCTCTGTGTAAGAGGCACCATTACTGCAAATTCATTTTGTCCTCTATGTGGGGCTTGTCTGTCTTCAGTGTCCTGTGAAAGTGTTTGATTCTTCGACTTCATAGGGTTTTAGCAAAAGGTATTTTCTTGTGGCTGCCTTAAACACAGCTTTATAATCAGCAGAAATCCCTCCCACCCCAAGAATGGTTACCACTGAACAAAGCACTACCGAGTATTAACATAACACTTGAGCTTCACCAGAACTCCAGTAAAAGGTGCTCCCATGTCCATTTCACAGAAACTCAATAAACCAATCTGTAGAAAGGTAAGGTGACCTGTGCACACTCACACAGTCTGTAGGTAACAGGGTTGAGCCTTGAACTGAAGCCTTCCCATGCCAACTTCAGAATCTCTTTGCACTGACATGCGTCCTCCCCCCATTTAAGCTTCCAGGCATGAACACACACACAAGTGTTACGCTATACCCCACCAAAGCCCATGGCAGGCACCCCTAATTGATCCTGATCATCCCCGTGGAGCCCCTCTGTGGGAGTCCTGGGCCACACCTGCAGGCTTTCCCTCTTAGCCGCTCCACATGGAAGACTACTGGGATCCCAGCTCCCAGAAACAGGCCTAATTGCCCTTCTTCAACATGGAAAGAGCAGGCACTGTGAGGGTAATTTGGGACTCTACCCAGGTGGGGAGGATGGGTGCAGAACATGACGTGGACACAAGCTGAACTCTGGCTCCCAGAACCTCCTTGTTTTCAAGAAAGGTGATCCAGGTTCATTTACCGTTTCACACCTACCCCTTGGGATCCTACTGGAACATGGCTAAGGTACCACAGAGCCCCAGGAGGGAGACACTGGGGACAGGGGCTCCCACAGTGGCCACTGCGTAGATCCAGAGTTGAAGCTATCTACCTATCAGGCTAGAGACTTCCTGTCCAGAGTCTCAGCCCCTGTGCAGGCCAGATGGGACTGTTCCAGGGCTTTGGAGTGAGACAGGCTCAGATCAAATCTCCAGTCAGGCCACTCATGTTGGGCAAGGTACTTAATCCTGCTGGGCTTAGTTTCCCCATTTGTAAAGTTAGGGAATAACAGCTACTTGCCTAGGCTTGTGGGAGGGGCTCCTGACTGTTAGAGACTCTAAATCCATCATAACTACTGTTTCCATTGTCATCACCCACCCTTACTTGGCCAGACCGGCTGGCACTGACCTCTCAGCTTGGCCTGGTTACTCTGGTTCTCAGGAGCCTCTGAGAGCTCATCCTCAACACTGCTGTGCTTCTTCTGCTGCTGGGCCCTCTCCTTGGCACCTGGAATGAGAACAGGATGAAAAGATCCCATTGGGCCTCTCTCTGGCACATTTGCCTATGAGGGTGAAGGCCTCCATGTGTAAATGAGGCGCACCGTGTGCCGAGCCTACTGAGTGAGACACTGAGGGGCATGAGCTTGGGTAGGGGAAAAGGATCGATTCGCTGGGGCCTGTCCAGTGATCATGCCACCTCTCCAGACTTAGTTTCTCAACTTGAGAAATAGGCACAAACCCTGCCTATGGCCTCACAAAGCAGCAAAGGCTCAAATGGAGAAGGGGGTCCTAGGGGTAGGAGTGGGGAAAACCCCTCAGGACCTGGCTAGCAGCTCAGGGGAGTGACAGCTTGTCCCCTCATAGGGTAGGGGTCTTGATTCAGGCAACCCTTGCTGCCCTATAAATCCAGGTCCTGGGGAGAAGGTCAAGGCCTAGGGCTGCATCTGAGCCCACAGCTGGCACCTGCTGCCATGACCCAGAACCTCTCTCCCTGTTGTCCAGACA
Organism: Loris lydekkerianus; assembly: GCA_963574355.1. Lineage (NCBI taxonomy): Eukaryota > Metazoa > Chordata > Mammalia > Primates > Lorisidae > Loris > Loris lydekkerianus. The sequence goes on along the minus strand of CAUYPK010065811.1, from coordinate 84,739 downwards.
GTAAATTTCTGCCTAGGTCCTCATGCTGGCCTGTAAGACAGGCCAGCTCTGCAGATGGTCCCCATTTTTCCCCCATGATGGGATTTCTGGGGGTGGCTAGCCTCAGACAGATGTGGGTTCCACCCTTCTGGTTATTTCTTAGCTCTATCACCTTGCACAACTCCAACTTTCCAAGATTTGGTTGTTCATCTCTAAAACAAGGTTGCTGCATGGTGAGAGCCGAGATGAAGGTGTAGAGACCATGTTACAGGAGCCCGAGAGAGTGGATGGTAGACGGATGGACAGAAACATACCCAGTACTCTCATATTAGAAAGCAACAACATATGTGCCATATTGGATACACACATGTGTCTGCATACAGATTTTCAGGACACATTCCCTCATGATAATCTCTGCTGGCATTATATTTAATTATATAGATGTAATTAGTTAGTCATTCAGTATTTAATTTTAAAATTATTATATTGAAATAAAATATTTAATGTTTAGTTAAAACATACACACATAAGCCTGGGGTGGGTAATGACGACATTAACAATTTGGGTAATAAAAACCCCAGCTCTGTTCAGACTCCCTTCATCCCCAAACAACTATAGGAGGTGGGTGTTTGCTGCCTAGTGAGTGGGAGGAGAACTGTGTGTTAACTTGGAAAGGGCCACAACGATCCCATTTCTGCGGCTATTTTTATTCACCTCCTCTCCAAATCTCTATTCTCACACAAGGCCCGCCGTGCCCCACAGGCCTCAGAGTGGGGCCCTTCCTGGAGCCAGAGCAGCCTTCCCACCCACCCCCACCCCAGACACAAGCCCAGCCTGAAGTTGGCCCTCACTTCATAGGATTCTCCTAGAGACGGGGATGCGTGAAGGCACCAGTGGTGCTGCCCCTGTGTTAATGCCCACAACCCCTAGGAAGTCAGCCAAGGGCAGATCCAGAGCCAAAACCCAGGTCTTCCAATTTGCCAGAGCAGGGCTATGCCTTTTGTCACTCCCTAGAAGGGGCTGGGAGCTGGGCAGAGTGGCTGACTGTGAGGTGACAGCGGCCTGGCCCTCTACCCCATATGCCTCAGCTTAACTAGGGTCCATGACACAGTGCTCACTACCTCCAAATTCCCTGCATTTCCAGTAGCATCAGTGGATTTTCTTTCTTTCTTTCCTTCCTTCCTTCCTTCCTTCCTTCCTTCCTTTCTTCCCTCCCTCCCTCCTTCCTTCCTTCCTTCCTTTCTTTTTTAGTTTTTGGCTGGGGCTGGGCTTGAACCCGCCACCTCAGGCATATGGGGCCGGCGCCCCACTCCTTTGAGCCACAGGTGCCGCCCCCAGTAGATTTTCTTAATCTCTTGGGGAAAAAACCCACACTTCACTCTGAAGCACAGTGAAAGTCTGCTCTCTGTTTGGGGCCGGCAAGACCCAAGGGAAAAGGGCCTCTCTTCGCTCCCTGTGGCCAATTTACTTTTCAGCTTACAAAGGAAAGAAATCCTTTCTGCAGACTAGTCTTGAAAGTGCCCTCCCTGAAATGGCTGAACTCTAAAGACTGTGGGGCATTAGGGGAGTGGCATCTGCCGTGTCCCTATTAACTGTGTGACCTTGGGCAAGTCACTCAACCTCTCTGTTGTCCCTAACAATATCAATGACAGATTGAATGAGGGGGCATGGAGGATCCTATTTTTCTGCTCTGTAAGTGGAAGGAAATAACAGTACCAGAGAGGACCTTGTTCAACCTTCACCTGATTTTCTGACTCTCGGCTACTGGAATTCACCCAGAGTTGTATGCAGTGGCTGAAAAATACCTTGGAGAGCGAGGTCTTGGAGCTCCTTCAGTAAATTCTGATGTCGTAGGATGGAAAGGATCCGTTCATCTGCAGTGAAAAAGAGTTGTCATGGGTGGTTTCCGGAGAACAGCTGAGATAAAGATTACCACCAATATTTCCAGCTGAGCCACAAGGAAACTCCGAAAACTCAAAACCAGGCAACAGCAACAAGATTGGGTCTTGAGTTAACACTTTTGAAAAATTACCTTCTTTTCAAGGTGTCAGTTTGCTACTACATCAAAAAGGTCAGCCACTGTCCCAACACTCAGACCTCAGCCAAGGGATGGTAGCCTTGGAGTAAGAGTGGCTGTCTCTCCCTCAACACAACACATGCTCCATCTCCATGCCCCCTGCCACCCAGAAGGCCCTTTCTCTGTTTTTCTACCTATTCATTTCCCATGTTTCTTTTAAAGCACAACCCAAATGCTGGAAACCTGACTGGCTGGCTGGGGAGATTTTGTCCTTCTCAGGCCCATCCACAACATTCCTTTATTCATCATATGTCCCTGCCAGGTGTCAGAGGCTGTGCTAGGCACTGGGGATACAGCTCACAAAATCTTTGCCCACAGGGAGCTCACAGTCTATGGCTTGCTGCTCCAGTCCTGGTTTTGTTCTGTCCAGAATTCTAGTTATTTATGTTCACATATGTCCCCTCTGCCAGTCTGTAAACATTGGGACTGTCACCCCTTCATCTCCCTACACCCCCTCGGTTCCCATCAAAAGCCACAGATCTACCTCCTAGTCTCCCAGTCCCCTTCACCCTCCACCCGTACCTCCTCGGAGTGTCTCAAAACACTCGTGGCTGACAGGCATGGGGCTGGGCTTGGACAGCGTGTCAGAGATGACCTCAACGATGCACTTCATCACCTGGGAAGAGAGTGGGGGTAGGTTGGGGCTGGTTTGGGCATTGGGCTCAGCTCCTGGAGGCTCTACAGCAAATTTCTAATGAGGACAGAGAGTATTTGCTTTTGTCATCCAGAGTTAGTGGATTCCTGGCTCAGGGGCACAGCTCTGCTTTCTTAGACAATAATCGCGGTGACACGTGCCTAGTAGAAAAGCTTTATACACGTGTGGTGCTTACCATGGTCCAGGCACTCCAGTTGCATGGCTGGCAGGTACCCCTCTAAGGTGGATTATGGTGTGAGTGGGATGTTTGGGTGGGTACCTGATACCTTCTCATCCCCACGTGCTAGTTCTCTAAACATGAGGAAGCTGCTTCTGGGCACTAAAAGGATGTTTTTAAAATGTGCTTTGGTCTTGAAGAAGGACTGAAGGGTCAGCCCTCCAGGAAGTGTTTCTGGACTGCCCAGTGGAGAAAAACACCTTCTCTGGCTCTTCCTTATCTAGAAAGGATCACTGTCTTCCGACACCCATAATGTCACCACATGCAAAGAGTCACAGCTTCATATTCTGGCTCCATATGTGCTGGCTATGTCTTGTGTTCCCATCTCAAGCCAACTGCAGCCATATCCAGTGCTCAGCAAGGTGCTGCAGATAATTAATTACCTGATAAATGAATGATCTTTGATGATGGTGCCAATCGTAGTGTGGTACACTAGCTGTGTGATATTGAACAAGTGATTTATCTTCTCTGAGCCTCTGTTTCCTTGTTTGTAAAATGGGAATAAGGGTACCTTCCTAACTGCCCTCCCAGGGTAATGAGGTGTAGATGGAAAAATACTCTTTCAAGCGTGAAGTATCAACACACCTAGAGAGGGATTCACAACTTCAGAACTGCTTCAACGCCCTAAAGCTGGGTAGACGAGCAGAAGGTGTCAGACAGGCATCAGGCAATGATGGCGCAGAGTGAGGGGGTGGAAGGCTGTGGCTAAGGGATGCCAAGGCAACTGGTCCAAGGATCCAGGATGGCAAACTGGCAAGTGCTTCGCAGTGTGTGTGTGTGTACTCACAACAGTTTCAAATGGAGCATTCAGGTCTTAACCAGCTGCTCTGATACCCCTAACCCCACACTGCTGGTCATAATATGGTGGCACAGAGTGTCTCCCCTAAGGGAGATAGCAAAGATGGTCTAGCAGCCTATGCCTGGTGTCTTCCCTGAAACCCAAGACCTTGCATATCAGATAACCACCTGTCCATGGGGACAAATTCCAGGAGACAGGAATCGGGGCAGGGTCTCAAGAAGTATGGGGAGATCAAGAAGGAAGCTTTGTGAATAACAGTGCCCATTGACTGAGGACTACTCATGTGCAGGCACTTCCTACTCTTTTTCTCTTGAGGGAAAGGAAGAAAAGGGGAAGCTCAGAGAAGTTAAGGAATTTTTCCCAAGGTTGCACAGCTAGAATGAATGGCACGTGGAGGACGGTGGGGGGGGGGGGTTGTGGATAAATTCTGCCCTATATGCAACTAAAAATTAGGAAATATAATTGAGCAAATTGAAGTTGAAATATCCCAGTTGCTTTGAGTTTTAACTGTGGCCTCTACTAGAAGAAAATAGCTCCTGGAAAGGTAGGGAGCAGAAATTTCTCTGACCCTTGAATACATCAGCACCAAATCCTAGAAAAACAGCTCCAGCTCAGTCATGAATGAGTTATAAGTATATGCCCAGCAAGGAGTGTCTCTTGCTGCTAAAGAAACCTTTCCATTGTTTTTCTAAGGCCCTTTCCCTTGTGACCTCCACCGCCGGTCCCAGAATGGTCAAGAGTTTTCAGACCAGGTATGCCACCTCATGCTTATAGTCCTACCACCTTGGAAGGCCAGGAGTCAAGCCCAGCTTGGGCAAGACTCCATCTCTACAAAAAAATAGAAAAAAATTAGCCAGGCTTGGTGGTGCATGACTACAGTCCCAGCTACTCAAGAGGCTGAGGCAGGAAGATTTCTTCAGCCCAAGAGTTTGAGGCTGCAGTGAACTATGATGATACCACTGCACTCAAGCCTGGGTAACAGAGTGAGACTCTGAAGAGAGAGGCAGAGATAGAGATTTCATTGTGGCCCTTTAGGAGAGCTAGGGCTGGAGTGCCTGGTGTTTGGGGGGGGGGGGTTATTGTTGGCAGACCTTGTGGAGAGATGAAGGGCAGAGGGGGAGGCCACAGCCAGGTAGGTGAAGGCTGTCCTCACATGTCTGTAAACAAAGACCACCACAAGGAAGCCACCCCCACCAGCCCATGTTGGGTCTACTGGATTCAGCATTCAAGACAGTGGGTGGGCCTGGCACTTCCACCCAAGAGACATGACACAGGTACCTTTGGGCTGCACAGACAGCTCAGAGGTAGCTGAGGAAGTCCCCACAGCAGGATGGCAGGGAAAATAAGCAATCTATGATATCTTCTTTTGCAAGCTGTCCCCAGGCTCAGCAGCCGCAGTGCTGGCTCTTGGCTGTATGCCAAACTCACTCCTGCAGCTGCCTGAGAACTGGCTGTGAGGTGTCTGCTGGAGCCTCCTACCCCTCATCCAGCACCCCTCTTACCTCAGTGTCCCCTTTATTCATAGGGCTGTTCACAGGGAGGGCAGTAACTAGGGAGAAAAAAAGAGCACTGGAGTCACTCCTCTGCTCCAGGGTAGTCCAGTCCATCCCAACTAGGTTTACTGGGGCCCACTCATGTACTGCTCCCCCTCAAAACTGCCCCCACCCAAAAGAGAGGCTGGGGGTAATTTTATTTCCCTTCCCGAGCTATTGCCTCCAGGGGCCAGGGGCCGGGCCCCAGAGGCTGCGCTGGGAGGCCCTACCCCTCTCCTCTGGGAAGGCTCCTGCTGTGGAGGGGGATGTGCTGTGAAAACAAGGCCCAGGGCAGCAGTGGGAATGGGGTGGGAGACATTTACAGGGGAAGGGAGACCCCAGAGGTGGGGGGAAGAGATGGGGACATTGCTAGAGATGATTTGCAGAGGTAGAAGTCAAAGGCTGAAAGACAGAGTGAGTGAGGGGATGGAAGAGGGAGAGAGGGGAGGCGGGGAGTGAGCAGTCCGACCCCACCCCCCACCCCCGCCCCTCGCCCCGTGACCTTGGCTGGCCGCCGCGCGGAGCCAGCGCTGGCCCAGATGCCGCCAAGGCGCTAAGCCCAGACAAGGGGCGGGGGCGCGAGGGGGCCCTGGCGGGTTTCGGAATCAGGCTCGAGTGTCCTGCGGGTCCTGGGCCGAGAATGGGTGGTGGAGTGAGGTAGGAGGCGGAAGCGCTGTCCGTGGTGCTGAAACTCGCCGCGCCCGATGGGAGGTGTGGAGGGACGCGTGGCCCTGTGCGGTCGGTGCCTGGACCTCAGGATAAGGCAGGACTAGAGCAGGCAGGGGAGGGCAGGGGCTGCGGGGTACCCTCTCCCCCGAGCACCCAGCGCTCGCTCACCTTGCCCGGCGCAAAGCAGAAGCGCCAGGACAGCGGCGGAGCGCATGGCGAACCCTGGGCGCCGAGCAGCTGGTGGTGCGCGGCTGGGCACCGAGGCACCCGCGTGAGGGGCGGCGGGCAGCGGTGGCGCCGGCGTGGGGGTGAGGGGCGCAGTGTCTCGGCGCGCGTCCGTCTGTCGGTCCGCCGCAAACCTCTACTCTGGGCTTGAGGACTGCAGTAGCAGCCGGGCTCGTGCGCCCCGCTTATATACCCCAGACCCCGGAAATGACGTCAGCGGTGCCGCCCCCTGTCCCCTTTTCCCACCTCCCGGGGTCCAGTACCAACTCTCTCCACCTCCGGCTTCACCTCTCGCTGCCTCTTGGCCTCCGCTGCTCATAGCTGGTGCATCAGGCCACTAGCCAGTATCTGGCTTCCAAGAGGTGGCATGGGGTAGGGGCAGTGGGGAGCGGCTCAGCTGATCCTCCACCCCTCGACGGTTCCATCGATTTGCTGTGTGTCGGTGGGCAAGTCACTCCCTTCCTGTGGGCCTTGAATTCCTCCAGTGTGCGCTGAGATCCCTGCCAGTTCTATCGCAGCATGCCATGCCCCTGAGGTTGGCTCTGCCTTGAGTGCATGTCCCCTGATCTCACAGGCTGCGGGCATGATCATCATTCAGGGCTCCCTCCCTCTGGAAGGCCCTAGAGAGGCCTCTGGAACCCCTGATCTAGCCCTCTCTTTCTGGCAACCCAGTTTTGCATATGTGTATTTATTTACTTGAATATTGTCGTGTCTTCACTGCCTTCACAGTGCTAAGCAAGGACATGCACTTAATGGGTAGCTGTTGCCTGGAGCGATTGAAAGTTCAAGACTTGGATGAGTGAATCCTGGATTCTGCACGCACACAGATGTAACTCACGTTCGACAGGACGTTCAACTCACTGGACAGTTCTTATTCGGGTGGTGAGGGAGGAGCAGGTGTCAGATTTTGTATCAAGCCAAAATAGGAGTCCTTGTAAATTCTACCCTTTGGCCTTACCTAGTTCAGCCCCTGAGGATCACCACTTGCCTCTGGCAACCTGTCTGTATTTGAGAACACATGTTCTTGAGTGTTCTCAAAACCTGGATGTTTTGTGTGAAGTTTAGTTTCCTGGTTGAATTCCCTTTGCCCTGAGGCCCTTGATGCTCTGGACACACAGCTGCTGTCACCCTGGCAGCCATATCAGAACCCTTTGCCACCTGATTTCACTACTATAATGAACCTGTTGTCTGGGTCTGGGTGAGGCTTTTCATTGGGTAGCATTGTCCAGGGCCCCTCCTTCTTCCTGTCCACCCTCCCCATTTGCTGCTGCTGTTTTCTACTTCCTGTCTCACACCTGTGCTTCCTCCTGTCCCTAAATGAGAACCTACTAGGCCCATTCATGCATTTACTCATTTATTCAGCAGCCATTAGTTTCTTCTTGTCGGCTTTCTAGAGATAGAGTCTCACTCTGTTGTTCAGGCTAGAGTATAGTGGTACAATCATACCTCATTGTCGCATGAAACTCCTGGCCTCAAGCAATCCTCCCACCTTAGCCTCCTGAGTAGCTGGGACTATAGGTACAAACTACCATGTTTGGCTAAATTTTTAAATTGTTTTTAGAGATGAGGGTCTCATTGTGTTGCCCATGCTGGTCTCAAGCTCCTAGCCTCAAGCTATCCTCAAGAGATCCTTGGTCTCCTAAAGTGCTGGGGTGACAGGTGTGAGCCGCTGCAACCAGCCTCAACAACCATTTTTTAAGCACTTACTGTGTGCTTAGACCATCTTAAAGCACCTACTATGTACTTAGAACAACATTCAGCTATCAGACGAAGGCCCTACATACTAAAGGGTAAAGACAGACAATGAATAAGTAAAGAAGTAACATGCCCAGTATGTCATGGGTGACAAGTGCTATGGACAAAAATAAAGCAGGAGAAGGGAGGAGTGTGCTGGGAGAGGGATGGGTCATATCTCAATCAGGTGGATCTGAAGAGGCTTCCCCCAAAGAGGTGATGTTTGATGTTGGGGAGGAAGTAGGGAAGCATATGTGTAGGGGAAGAGATCTCCAGGAAGAGGGTATGGCAAGTGCAAAGGCCCAGAGGCAGGAATGTCTGGCAAGTTCAAGGAGATGCACAGAGGCAGAGTGAAAATATTCTGCTGGAAAATACTGCAGAAGAGAAACACATATTTCACGCCAAAAGCTTGAAAGATACAGTAAAATTATCTGCATTCACACTACCCAAAGACAAGCACTAGTCATTTTAAAGCACATATTCTGTAGTCTTTGTTAAGGTAGCCTCATTCAGCAGAGGGCAGTTCCCAGCAAAGAAATCTAGCTAAGCATTGAGAAAATAAGTGCCTCAGGCCCTATGACTTGGGGTCACCTTGAACCTATGTGCATTTGGAACATGCTTCTTTTCCAGCATCATATCATATTTACCCATGTTGTGAGTATAGTGGTCCACCATACTTTATAGTGTGCCATGATTCATTTAACTAATTTATAGATAATTTTCTATTATAAAGACTAATCCTATACACAAACTTTTGCAGCATTGCTTTTTCACCAAGGTTTAAGGCTGACAGCCACAGCACCCCCCTGACTCCAGAGTCCAAGTGCCAACCTGGGGTGGGGAGAGAGGAGGAAGAGGAGGCAGATTTGGACATTGAGATGCTTTTTAAAAATCTCTCTCTAGACAAATTCATAGAAACAGAAAATAGAAGGCTGGTTACTAGAGGCTGAGGGAGGGAGACATGGGGACTTAGAGTTTTAATGAGTACAGAGTTTCAGAAGATAAATAAATTCCAGGTGTGGATGGTGGTGGTTGTTGCACAACAATGTGAATGGACTTCGTGCCACTGAACTGTGCACCTAAAAATGACTAGGATGGCAAATTTTATGTTATGTATATTTCACCACCATAAAAAAATAACTCACTATTGTGTGGGGATGTTGACTATAGGAAGATGACTGCTACCTAGCCTGGAGGACAGAGAGCAGGGGGTAGAGATGGTGCCCCAGCCTCTCTGTGGGGGAGAAGCTGTCCTGACGAGCCCAGAGAACAAGAGGGGAGGCTACCAGAGCCCCTACCAAGCTGGTCTCTCCCTCACAGATACGCAGATCCCTAGCAAGATAGTACAGAGGAAGGCCCCAGAAGCTTCCCTATTGACCATCCCTTGCCACAGGATGCTGAGAATTCAGAGCTGGTCACGGAGTCCTGCCCATGTCTCCCAGTTCTCTCAGGGTTCTAACCAACCTCTCACTACCAAGAGAGTAGTGAGAGTGCCCTTCTCTGCCCAAAGCCCTTTTACAGAAAGCCAGAAGACTGAAAGAAGCTGAAAGTTTAGGGAATTACCCCCCAGGAGCAGCCATCAACCAGTGATCGCAGGCTTTCATTTATAAATCCCCCTGGGTAGGACAATTCTGATGAAGGTGTTTGTGTATTATTTCCCAGCAGTTCCCTAAGGGACGAAGCTCCATGTCTCATGGTGATGTTGGCTCCATAGTAGACACTTTATCAATAGCACGCATTTTATTGAGAGCACACACTTCACTGGCAGCACGTACTTGATTGGTAGCACATGCTGTCAACAGCACACACTTTACTGACAGCACGTTACTGGCTTCCTTGCCCTTCCCCATTCCTTTCCCTTCCCCACTCCTCCACCCCCCACTCTCATTTCCTCCCCCACCCCCTGCCCTCCATATCAGGGATTCCTGATAAGGCATGTGACCACAGATCCTTCCAGGGAACTCAAGCTGAGTACTGACTAATGCTGGCCCTGTGTCTGGGGCGTGGGAGGTCTGACAGTGTCTTCATCCTTCAAACAGTCTTTGGTCCTGCAGCCAAATGGAGCTCAGTGCCCTTCAGGCCTCATCCCTTCTGAGGCCCTGACATCTTTCTCCTCCTCCAACCCTCAGTCAGAGGATTGATTTTTCTTTGGCACAAATGTGGAGGGCTATAGACACCTATCCTACCTAGGAACTGTCTTGTCAATGCTAGGCCATTGCAATGCTCCTGACCGAGGCTGAGGGCCACATGATGAGCACTGGCCAAGGTCAAAATTTACTAAGCAAGGAAAATGCATAAAGCCTTCCATCAGCCAAGCTGTGGTGACAGAATCAGGGATGGGGAGAGCCTAAGACTCACCACTTTCCCATCATTCTCCACGAGGAGGGCAGTGACAGCAGCTGTATCACAGTGTTTGAAGAGCAAAGCAGGCAGCACATGCAAAAGGCTCATATGTGATGCAGTCACTGTCATTATCCTTGTTTATAGATTAGGAGGCAGAGGTTGAGAGAGGAGGCCTAAATTGCCTGACACCACACAGCTAGAAAGCAGCAGAGGCAGGATTTCACCACAGGCTGGAGGTCCCCAAAGCTGTGACGTGTTTATTGGTTGTAGATAAAGATGCTAATATTGTCTGACACAAGAGGAAATTGAGGCTCAGAGACAGACAGTACCTTGTACCAAGTCATACACAGCAGGGCGGAGGTAAGAGCCAAGCTCTCCCTGGTGCCCAGCCTTGGGTCTTCCTTCCTGGACAAGGCTGCCTTTCCTTGACTGTCCCATGTGGTGGGGCTGTGGGGGGATGTGTGCCCCCAGGCCCTTCCCAGGGCTCCTCTGTACCTTACATGGTACATTCTGGGCACGGCCACACTCTGGCCTCTCTGGCCTCAGCCTCTATTTCACTAGTTCTACCACAGCTGCTTAGGGGCTGGGAAGGGAAGACATTCAACTAACATTTATTGAGAACCTAGTGTGTTTTTGGCTCTGTTCTCTATTCTTGGAATACACTAATGAAGAAAAGGAGCAAGGCCCCCGCCTTCTTGGAGCTTGTACTCTATGCTGAAGAGACAGGCAATGAGCAATAAGCCATAATAAGTCTGTTACCCAGCAGGTTGGAAGGTGGTGATTGCTTTGGAATCCAGGGTGGGAAGGTGTGGGCCTTGCTAAATAAGTGGCCAGGGTACATGAACACGAACATTAGATCCCCCTAGCTCCAGCAGCCCTCGCACCCTGCTCCATCCCAGGGCACCTAATCAGAGGCAAGGAGAGGAAGAGAGAAGCCACTGTCACCACCAGCCCCTGGAGGTCACAATTATCCCATGCTTTGGTGAGCACCTGATCGTAGGAGATGACCAAGCTGCTTCTGTGGCTGGGGCTCAGGACAGCCCCACATGAGTAGTCCCTGCCAGGGGTACTTGGGGGCCACTTCCGGCCTCTGCCTCAGGGAAAGTGGCAGCTGCTTATCTGCTGGTGGAGCCCAGGGCTCTGGGCAGCAGAGTCAACATACCCTCAGCCCCACTCACAAAATCGTATTTTCCAAACATACAGCTCCCCCAAGCCCCTTATCAGGCCTCCAGGTGAGAAAAGCCCTGTTGCCTGGCAATGTGGCTTTATCTGTGAGGTCTGCACAGAGGCCAGGGCGAGGTGATTTCATTAGGTCCTCTCCCATCTGTCTTTGCAAACATCCCCAGGGGCCTCCAATTAAGGTCTTACTTTTCTTTTTCAGCAGATGTTTGCTTTAATCTAATAACGTGGTTTGCAAGCCTCTTAGTGGGTGTGCAAGGGCTTCCGTGGGCCCCAGCCCAGGAGGGTGAAGGGGAAGGTGGGGGAAGGCTCCATGTGCACTAAGCCCTGGACACTGGCTCTTTGGGCACAAGGTACAGCAGGCTGGCAAGAAGGACCAGGCTTAGCCCAAACTGAGAGGTGAGAGGTCTTTCCTGTGCCCTATGCCTGTTCCTTCTTCCCAGGGCCATGTTCCCACTAGGGTCCAGAGCGGCACCTCCCTCCTGAGCACAGCATCTTCGAGGGCAAGACCGCTAGGTGAGAAACTCCTGCATCCCAGGGTAGATCACCCGGAAGGCGGGTCTGCAGGGAATCTATTAACAGTGTTTTTCAACCTTTTTAATCTCATAACAGACTTGAACTTATAGTTAAACTTCCACGGTGCACTTAAATTATGTTGATCAAAAAAGAGAGTAAAAAAAGAATATATTTACTGTGCTTTGAACTTCTTTTGAAAATAATTTAATGATCTTTTTGTCACACACATAAATCCTCTCATGGCACACCAGTGTGCCGTAGCCCACTGGTTGAAAATCACTGCTCTAGAAGGAAGGTGCTGATGGGGAATTGCTTAGCAATATGCAAACTCCAAAGTGATGCCAAGTAGGCTGGAGCACTGGAAGCTGCAGGGCTTGGGGGAGAGATGAGGGTGAGAATTAGGTCCAGGGATAGTGGGAGACACTGGTTTGACCATCTGGACAAGGCCCTGTGGTATAGAGGCAGGTGACGGCAGCCCCACCTTAGGAACAGGGCCAGAACAGTAAGGGGCTTCTGACAGAGAGGGCAGCTAGGTCTCTGAGGAGAGGACCTTCTTCCCAGGCCCCAAATCTACAATGCTACAGCTCCCAAGAGTCAAAAGGTTGACTTTTAGAATCTACCAGGAAGGAATCTTCAAGTGATTTCAAGGTGACTTTGGTCCCTAGAACTCTTTGTCACCTGCCATCAGCAGCGTAGCTTGGTGGAAAGAGCTGCACTTTGGAGCCGGAGAGGCCTGGATTTAACTCAGGCTCTGCCTAATGTTCACTCTGTGGCCTTCAGAAGTGACGTAACTTTTCTGAGCCTCTGTTTAGTCTGTTGTGTGATTTCTGTGAATTTATTGGAAAGACTTCAGTTTCACCAACATTGATCAGCACCAACATCAGGGCTAGCGTGGGGTACTGATAGCAAGAGGGAGTGCCACAACATATTCCTGAGGATCGAGAGTGCTCAGCACACCTGTCCCCCTCCCCTATCCCAGGGGGCTTTCCTGGCTCTTCCCTTCACTCTGTCCTCTGGTGGAATGCTTGGTCCATATGGTTCCATTTGCCAGTTAACTGACTAAATGAGACACATCCTTCAAGCTTAGCATCAGCAGGACTGGGCAACTCAGTTTCTGGGAGAGCCTCATTTTCTCATCTGTTAAGATGGGGCTGTTGATGATGGCACCTACCTCCTAGGGCTCTGGTGAGGACTCACACAGTTATTCTGCATTAGGACTTTCACAGAGGGCCTTGCCCACAGTGAGTGCAGATGCGTTGCCAGCATCTGCCTGTTATTCTAGTAACTTTGGGATGTGGTGTTTCTTTAGGTGACCAGATGTCTCTGATGTTCAGGGTTATTAAGATCCCCACAGTTGCCTCTGGCACCCCACAAAGAAGAGCCCTGGAAAAATGACATTGGGGGGCCCTAGTGAGCTGAGGGGTGCTGATCCTCTCTCCATTGAGGAGTGAAGGGCGAGCCAATGACCCAGCCTCTGGGCCCTGCCCCTCCCTGGCTAGCCCAGGTGGAGGGTCAGCTGCATAGGTAGACAGGTTTGGGGGAGCTATGGCCTGGAGAGGTGATGCACAGAGAACCCCAGATTGTGGGGGCTGTGAGGCAGTATTTGAGGCCCCCTATTTCCTGCCAAATGATATTCCAGAACCAATTAGCTGAGCAGCCTTCTCCCCTGAATGGCAGGCTGTTTCTCACATCTCTCAGCCCCACAGCTCAAAGACTGAGCAGTCTGGGTTACCTGTTTCTCCTCATGCCTCCCTGCCCTGTAGGGATCTGCAGAGAATCCAGGGCCATGTGGACCTGAACCATGGACTTTTTGTGTATCTAGACCCTTGCAAGTCTACGTGCTCACCTGGCACCCTCAGCTGCGTCCACCTATCCAAGAAGACTTCTCTTCCTTCTCTGTCTGAATTCCTGTGGTCACAGCTCCTCTCCTCACCTCATCTCCAACAGGAGGTGCCACGTGTTGGGCATTCTCAGTCGTTTTTCTCTGCAGTGTGGGGGTGACAAGGCGCCCAGCCCATAGAGATAAGGAGGTATTACAAGGGGAAAAGGAGCTAAGAAAAGATCATGAGAGTCTGTCACAGTTTTATCTTCCAGGAAAACTGCCAGGAATGCCTTCTTCACCTGCTTAAACTTTAAGACTTAGCTCAACTCCTCCCACTGCCCTCCACCTCAGGGAATATTTTTCCCCAGCTCTACCCACCCAGCTGTCACTGTCCAATGAGATCTTTTAGCGCTTACCATCAGCACCACTACTTGACTCTTATCAGATACTATATTACTCTTTGCTTGGTAACCTTGTATGAAAATCTTTTATATATATTTCAATGTCCTTCTGAGGGGAAGGACATTACTTCAAACCATCCCTGACTGTACAGTCAGAGGAGGTGAAAATGGCTTAACCCAAATGTGAGAACAATGGAATTTCTCACGCACTGGGAGACTGATCGCAGAGATGTTTGAGGGCTGTTGGTTTTCTCTGAACCCCGTATCTGTGTGTCACCCTGGGAATAGTACTCACATTGGCTCTTCATGTAAAGGCAAGTAGTTCAAGTGATGCTTCTGTGTGGCGGCAATGGCGGCAACATGGTGCTGGGCTTAGAGAGGCACAGGGCACGCTGTGTCCTGTGCTGCTGTCCGTGGTCCTGAAACATCACCTCCTGCCATGAAATTTGGGGCTCTGGTTGGTGGTTTTTTTATCTAACAGGTCTCAGGGGCCATAGTTTCACTATCTTACTTTTTTTTTTTTTCCCCCTAGCTGCTTAAACATGTGAAATTTTTAGATCATGACAGAATATTAGAATCATGGCTTTGTTTCTCAAAAATTCATGGAGTTTTATCATATTGTCCATAGGAAGGCATTTTCCACCTCTGAGAAACTAGATGGTAGATAAGTCATGGGTTTACTCCTCGATGTCCCTCGCAGTGATATTTTTATGATTTTAGGACCCTCCTTACTCTACTGAGGATTGAATTACTACCTTTTTTGCGTTGTTTTATAGACATTGTCCCAAATCTACCTCTTACTGACTAAGTGACCTTAGATAGGTCAATTCACCTGCCAGGGCCTCAATTTTCTTCTTCTTTTTTTAAATGGTGGAAGTGAGGGTGGAAAAGAATTGTACTTGATTATTTCAGAGATCACTTTCTTTGTTTAAATGATGGTTTCTGATTTACTGGTCTTTCATATCTCCATGATCCCTTCCTCCCAAGCTTTTTAAAATAAACAAGAAAAATCTAGGATACTCCCCATATCAAAAGGCAGTTTCTCATGGATGGCTTTACTTCATTTGCTAATAATAATGGGAAGGCTTCTGGCTACAAGACCCACTCCCAGCTCAGAAGGATATCAGGAACACCCATTCCTCTGCTATAGAAGTGACTTCAACAATATCTCAGCTTTCCTGGTGGAAGTCACATGATGAAGAGCATTCTGGTCCCAATGGTGAAAAGTGAGTTGGTTTCTATACCTTTTGGAGAAGGTCTATGCCTTATCGGGGGATTCTGGGGACAGCAAAGGCTGCTGAATTAGCCTCAGAACCAGGAAGTCTCTCAGTTTGGAGGATCTCAGAAACCTTCATCTGCTGTGATACCTCTGATGAGGGGACTCAGATCAATCCACACTCTTCTCCCCCATCATCCTTCTTGGCTCCCAGCTCTAGGATAAGTGGTTCAGGGCCAGTGGTTAGATGAAGCTATAGCTTCAGCCTGGACCTCCCTGGGTAATTCAGCCACTTCATCCTGGGATCTTAGCAAGAATCTTATTCCTGAATGCCAAGAAATAATAAATGCCAAAGTGGACACAGGACACTGATCGTGAGAGGCTAGAGAATTTTTATAAAAGGTGACAGCTGAGTCTCAAGTACATTTGTCCCAGAATAAGAGGATTGAAAATGTCCTTGGGAGGTCACCTGTGTCCCTCATAATCTCTCTAATAGCAGAAAGGAAGAACAAATGTCTTAACACAATAATTAAGTAAGTGAGGTGAAGGCTATGTTAACCAGTTTGATGAGAGCATTCCAAATTGTATATAAAATCATCACATTGTACCCCATAAATGCATTAATGTACACAGTTATGATTTAATAAAAAACAAAAAGAATAACAACAAAGAATGAAAAACAAATAAAATTAATGCTCCCCCCCCCAAAAAAAAGAACAAAAGATGCATAGAAAAAACATCGGGCACCTCCAAGCCAGCCTTGCCTCCTAACTAAGATAACCTGGCCCTGGGATGGGGTCCTGGGAATCCAGGTGCTTATCTTCTTGAAGTTCACGGTGCAACATTGAGCTTAGTTCTTATTCTTAAGTCCTTTGTGCCTCAGTTTTCTCATTTGCAAATAGGTGCTAATACTCCTTGCTCAATAGAGATGTTTGGGAGAAGAGAATTTAGTTCAGTTTGAAGACCATGTTCTGTTTCATTCATTTTTTTCATTGATTCAACAACTATTCATTTGTGCACCCACCATATGCCAGGCCTAATAATTCATCCTGGAGAATTAGCAAAAAAAACCCAGGCAGAGTCTCTCTTCTCATAAGGGAGAAGTGCCTTCTTGTGCGTGGGGGAGTGCCTAGAGGGCTCTGAGCCACCAGTCAGATTGCTTTCCAGGGAGGCAGATTCTCCCTGGGCCAGATCTTTGGAGGAAGAGAAAGGGAGAAAGATGAATAGGATGATGATGATGTGGAAGAAAGCTGATTGACTAAATAAATGAATGAATGAAAAGCACTTACATGTTCATCTGATATCAGAAACAGAGGGGAGTGGGTAATGTGTTGGTATCACTGATGTAGGCTAAAATACTCAGATTTAAAAAGTAGACCAACGTGTTGGCAATAGAAATTTTAAAAAATCTTGAAATATGCATGCCCTTTAACCCAGACATTCAACAAGAATGCAAACATGAGTATATAAAGATGTTCATCATGGCATTGTTTATAAAAGCCCCCAAGCAGAAAATATTCAGATGTCCAATTACTGAGGATCAACTAATACAACTAATTCATGTATGCAATGGAACATTGTACAGCCATTTGGACTGATGCTTTAGAAATTTATCAACATAGATATTCATGATAAGTAGAGAAAATATGTATGGTACAATTTCCTATGTATGCACAAACATAAAGAATGTCTGAAGATATCCATCTCGTTGCTGTTTATGGTGGTGGGTTTACATGTAACATTTTCTCTTTGTGCTTGGTAGTCTTTTCTAAAGCAAGTATATACGTATTACTCACAGGGTTAAAATATTTTTTTAAAAAACTGCCACACAAATAAGGAGAAGAAAAAATGCTCAACATCATTAGGAAAATGCAAATGAAAACAGTGAGATACCTACCACCGCATGCCTTTTAGAGTGTTTAGAAAGAGTGATTATATCAAGGGTTTGGGAAGACGTGGAAGGGCTTAACGCTCATATGTTGCTGGTGGGCATGTGAAGTGGTACAATCACTTTGGAGAACAGTTTGTAAGTTTTCTTAACAATGAAACAAATAATGGCATAAGGCTCAGGCATGCCACTCCTAGGTATTTACTCAAGAGAAATAAAAGCATTTGAACACTTGTCATAAATGTTCATTTCTGGAAGCTTTATTTGTAATACCTCAAAAATGGAGACAACCCAAATATCTATCAATAGATAAATGAATAAACAAGTTGTTGTGTATCCATATAATGGGATACTACCTGGCAATGTTTTTTTTTTTTTTTTTTTTGGAGATAGGGTCTTTCTCTGTTACCCAGGGTGGAGTGCAGTGGCACCATCATAGCTCCTCGAATTCCTGGGCTCAAGCGATCCTCCTGCCTCAGCCTCCCAAGTAGCCAGGACTATAGGCATGTGCCACTACACTAAGCTAATTTTTCTATTTTTTATAGAGATCGGGTCTTGATGTCTTGCCTGGGCTGCTCTTGAACTCCTGGGCTCAAGTGATCCTCCACTTTGGCCTTCCCCAAAATGAACTATTGATGTATACAATAGCATGGATGAATCTCCAAAACAGGAGCCAGACAAAAATAGCACAAGCTGTATGGTTCTGTTTATATAAAATTCTAGGACGTGAAAATGAATCTACAGCAACTGAAAGTAAATCAGTTGTTGCCCCAGAATGAGGGTAGGAGGCATGGGGAGGGAGGGACCGCAGAGGGTCTAGAGGACATTTAAGGACTATTTTGATTGTAGGGATGGTTTCAAGGGCGTATACGTATGTCCAAACTTTCTGAATTGTACACTTTAAAATATGCAAATGTATGTCAATAATGCTTTTTGTTTTTTAAGGCTACCAGGAGAATAACAGGCATATGCTGGGATGTCTCCCAGTCTCAAGCTAGTTTGAGCATGACAGGGAACATGTTATTGCCCCCATCTGCCTGTGTGGACCCAGAGACCCAGGGAAGTCAAGTGCTAGCTCTGAGGTCACATGGCAGGCCCAGGGCGGAGCCCATGGCAAGGATCCAGGCTTCCTTCTCGGGATCCAGTGCCTTTTCTACAAGGCACTGGCTGTTTTCCCAGGAGCCACCCAGAACCTGTCAGCACACCCTGAATGGAAGGACAGGGTGTTCCTGCCACCTGAAGATGTTATCCACTCCACTCTCCTCCTCTGGTAGGGTCATGCAGCCTGCTCGTGCAGCCAGGAGACTGCCTGAATTTGCAGAGAGGCCATGGTTACAGCATCTCCCCAGGGAAGTAATAAAGAGTGAGAGTGCGATAAGGGACAAATGCAATTACCTAATGACGCTATTATCTGTGGTAGAACCCAGCCTTGTATAAGTGGGGGGGGGGGGGTGGGTGGAATGGGTAGGAGTGGGGGTGCCAAGCTGTGTATCTGTCCACATGTTCCTCCCCAGCTCCAGAGACTGCAGTGTGTTGGGGGAGAGCTGGAGCAGGATCCTGGGAGAGCTGAGGGAACACAACACAGACCTGGGTGTGCATTTTAGTGCCACTGGTCTCAGTGACCCCCATCTGTGAAATGGTGGCAATAATGGTCCTGCCACATGCCATGTAAAGCTCAGTCAACCCCACTTCCCCTCCTCTGGATCATCCTAGTTTACTTTCTCCTTACACTGGGTAATCCAGAGAAGGGACCAGCAGAGGCAGGAGGACGTGGCCCTTAAAAGTGGACGGGAGCATGAGAATGTAGAGAATTGGAGCAGCCACGTTAGGAGTGCTCCTGCAGCCCGGGGGCTGGGCTGAGCATGGCCCAGGCCTATCCCATTTAGTCCTACAACCACCCTATGAAGTACTTACTATCACCCTATTTCACCAACAAGAACATTGAGGCCTCACAAAAGTGTATCACTTATCCAAAGTCACAGGACGTAGACAGAGGCAGAGGTAGGTCTTGAAACCAGGCAGCCTGACTCCCAAGTCCATGGCCTTGTGGGTGAAATCCCCCTCAGGTTTCTTGGGTCTTCCTGTGTCTGAGTCCCATTCCCCCTGGATGAGAGGCTTGTCCCCGTTGGGCTCTGGGTTCAGTTCCTCCCAAATGCTCTTTGCTACTCAAGCCATCCTCATGATCCTTCAAATGTGCACAGTCCTCTACAGTTTACAAAGAACTCTTCATGACTCAGCCCATGAGTGCTTCTGAATCCCTTGAAAGAGAAGACTGGTATTATTTTTACTTCATAGAATCTACCATGAAGACGGCACAGCTCCCTTCCCAGGGGGCAAAAGGACATTTGCACATGTCGAACCATTTTATCTGCACATCCCCAAGAAGTATGTGTCATCAGGGCCAGTTTACAGAAGCTAAGCTGCCGAAGTGAAATAGCCCGCCTGAGTTTACAGACCTAAGGAGTGGCTGAGCCAATATTTCCTTCCGGATTTGATTGACCCTCAAGCTCAAGCTTTTCACCACTTTGGAATTGAATCCTGTCTCAGTGGATGATGCGTTAATCTGGTACAAGAAGTGACAATGAAGCATGTCTGTCTTCCCCAGCCCCTCCCAAGGAAAGCTCTGAGGTCCTTTATCTGAAGCTTCAGTCCTGAAGCCATTTCCTGAGTCAGACAACATCCATCTGTTTCTCATGTATTCACTCATAGAACCAACGTGAGCCAGCACCTGCCAGGTTCCAGCAACTCTTTAGACACTTGGTGTCTGAATGTCTATTAGCCATGGGCCCTGCCTCCAGGAATTCACTGTCTGGTTGAACAAGGCTGGCAAAGAAGCTGCCCCCTTTCAGGGTTCCAAACTGCATAGGTCCCACATGCACCCTGGTGCATTCCATGTAGAGAAAAACTATTTTGGGTCCCAAATTCAGCAGTTTCCATGGATACCAGCTCATAACTAATTAGACCAAATCAAGTATTTATTTCAATCTTTGATGTCCTTTACTTCCAACTTTTTATCCACTTGTATTTATTTCAATCATTCATCCAACATTAACTGAGCACCTACTAGGCCCTGAATCTGAATGAATAAATTAATTGTAATAATCATAGCAACAGCAGCTATCAAAAGTAACTAACACTTATGGAGAATTTATGATGTGCTAGGCACTGTTCTAAGCACTGCACATGTACTGATTTGTTTGCCTCTTAACAACCCCTTGAGGGAGGAGCTATTAGCATCCCCTGTACAGGATGAGGAAATAGAGACAGAGAAAGGTGAAGAATTCTGCCCCCTGATAAATGGTACTGAGAAGGTATCTGGCATTACTGATGTCTGGGTGACTCAACTATAACCAGGTCAGAGAGGGAAGACTCTGCCCCAGCTTCCAGGCTGCCCTTTCCTCTTCTGTGCCCCTGATTCCAGCATCACTATTCATATCTGTGTACCTTGTATGTGAGACTTCCATGAAAGTGAGCCCTGGCCTGTGGGCCACAGGCTGGCTCCAAGAATGAGCCTAAATGGATTAAATGCTTGAAATTGGCGGGAGGGGTGCTTCCTGCTCTCCTGACCCACCCAGTGGGTCCAAGATAGGAGAAGATCTCTGAGAGATGGAAGTGGGAGGGCATGTGGCTCCTTCTCCCCACTCCCAGCCCCTTCCCACCTTCTGCACACACCTGTCCTCATATATGACCACATGGAAGTAAGGCCTGGAACCCAGGGAGATTGTCATGGGGATTTGAGACACTTCTCATCCAGAGATAATGGAAATTGAGGGAAGAGGCCAGAGGATCCTCATGGCTGACATCCTGGTGGGCTATATCCGTTTGGGGACAAAGTGGCCTCCCCTTCCCCTGGGAAGCCTCACCTGACTTTTCAGCCCTCACTGACCTCTGACCTCTCAGAAATTGTCCACCACCAGATCATGGACTCTGCAGGCAGCCTACCTTTTACCTTGAGGAAGAAAATCAAGACCAGCCTGAGGACATGCAGAACTTGCGTCAGAGTCCTAGCCTGTGGCTCCGCACACCCTTGGGCCCTGACCTTTCCTCTTGGCTGCCTTCTGATGCCTGACGAGTTGTCTGCACTTTGCTAGGAATTTGACCTGGACAAGTGGTCACCCCTATTCCTTCTCCAGCTCAGGAAGTCATAGTGTGAATGTACAGGCCTTTCTGTGGTGACCACATCTAAAAAGCCTGAAATCAAAGGAGCTTTGGACTTGGACTCATAGGGGCCTGGTCTAAGTCTGGGGTCTCATGCCTGAGGCAAGACCCGGGACAGGTGACTCACTCTCCTGTCTGTGCAGTGGGGTATTGAACCTAACCCTGGCTGTGAAGCTCAGATGATGAGCACTATTGCTGCTCTCCTCACAAAATATTCTGCTCTTCACACAGAATATTCCGGTCCTTAAGGATGGGTGAAGTGGCTCACACTTGTAATCCCAGCACTTTGGGAAGCTGTGGTGGGAGAGTTACTTGAGCTCATGAATGAGCTATGATGACACCTCTGTACTCCAGCCTGGGTGACAAGAGACCCCATCTAAAAATAAAATTCTGGTCTTTACACCAACCTTAGGGGGCATGTAGTTAATAAGGGTGTCCCAACTTCCAAGACCTCTGCTCCCAAGCTGGTACTCTTCTGACTACACCACACTACCTCCTGCCCTGGAAGGGGTTCTTTGAGAGGCTGGGGGTGATATTCTCTATCTCACAGGAGTCCTGGCCATGCTGATCATAGGAGGTGCGCTGGGGGACACATTTCTGTGCTCTGTGTGGCCCATTTACATCTGCCTGGCATCTGAGCAGGTGGTGCCAAAGCAGGCAACAAGCCTCCCTCTCCTCTTAGGCACCGTTGGCCTCTGCCATCCTGTTCCTATGCCTGGATCAATTGGTACCCAAATCTGTTGTTTTCCCTGTCTTCCAGCAGAGGAGTTACCTCCTTCCAAATTGGGAAAGGAGGTCAGAAGAAAATAGCGCAGCAGCTGTTCTTAGATGTGGCCGCCTCCATTGTTTGGCCCATACAAGGCTGATCTGTGTTGGGTTTCCACACGGCCTCGTGACGGGCACGGCTTCTCTCAGCATCTACAGTAGGTGTAGTCCCGCCTTGTCCCTGCAGACCTCCTTGACACCAGCCGCAGCCTTTTTGCACCATCCCTACACTTTCTGTGTCTCTAGCGTGTCTGCTTCAGGACTTCCCCCAGTGAGGCATTCACAGCCCAGTCAGTGGAGGACAGCTCCCACATCCCGGCCTGCCCATCATTCAGGACAATTCTGGATGCCTTTCGCATGGTTGCACAGAAGGTCCCTGGAGGAATCGAGCCCCATGTTCCTGCATCAGTGACCAGCTTGTCTTCTCTTCTCACCCCTGCACCGTCACGCTGACCTCCTGGGATGACCTTCCAAGTAAACTCCCTGCACTCAAATCTGTTTCAGGCTTTCCTTTAGAGAGGACCCCAACTAAGAGCAAAACATAAGCCAGGCTGTCAGAAAGCATGCACAGGAGAGGGAGGTGCTGACGGAGGAGTCAGAAGACTTGAGTTCCAGCCC
The DNA here is from genome assembly GCA_963574355.1 of Loris lydekkerianus. Lineage (NCBI taxonomy): Eukaryota > Metazoa > Chordata > Mammalia > Primates > Lorisidae > Loris > Loris lydekkerianus. The sequence goes on along the minus strand of CAUYPK010065811.1, from coordinate 61,946 downwards.
ACATCACTGTTCCATCAGCCCCTCATACAACCAGTGAATGCAGGAGTGGATAAATGAGTGAAGGGAGGGTGGGAGGCACTATCTTGCTTACATTACGGATTGGGAAACTGTGATTCGCATTTCCAGTGCTCACTAGCAATCTCCAGATATACGTAATCATCCAGCACGCCTCACCTGGCCACATACACCTGAATTAGGAGTGACCATGTGGCTTTCACTGGTCCAGGAAATGTGAGCAGAAGTGGTGTGTTTCACTCTGGGTGAGAGCATTAAGGGGCCAGTATGGGATGCTCTCCACTCCTCCACCTTCTCTGGTGCCCCAGCAATGGGAATATTGAGATGGAGTGTCAGAAGATTGAAGTAGCTTGAGTGTTGAGTCACCTCAGAGACAGCAGTGACCCTGGAGTTGCCTAGACCAACAATTTTTTTTAATGAGTAGGAAATAAACTCTGATTTTAAGCCGCTGAGATGAGGGCAACCTCACTCGTTACTGCAGAATAATCTAGCTCATCCTGACTGATGCACAAACCAAGCCCCAGAGGAGCTGATGGCAGAGCAGGGCCTGGAGCCTGGGCCTTTCCTCCCATGGTGGCTCTGGCCACTGAGAGAGGACTCTGAAAATCTTCCTATGTGTGGAAGTGAGGCAGTGTGGCCAAAGCTGTGGACATTTCCATTCTGTTTCACTTAGCCAATAGCTCCTTTATTGTCTGCTTTGCATTCGGAGACTTTCATGAAAGAAGATCCATTGTTAGTACTTGATAAATGTTGGGCTGGATAATCTGTGATTTCAAGATGAGGACATTTTGCCTGCAGACTCCTAAGCACTTGAATTCATTTATTCCCAGGCAGCTCTGTACAAAGGTGAAATTCCTAGGACCCTCACCCTGACTCCCAGCCACCCCATGAATGCACAGATCCCTTGTATGAACGGTCCAAAGAGGGCACTTCCTGTGATGTGGTCTGTGTGTCCAGGGTGAGTGAGCTATTGGCTTCCTGCATGGCTCCTGATGCGTCAATCAAATGCAGAGCTGCACCTGGGGCTGCTGGCCTCATGCTTCCTGGGCAGGAAGGCAGCCCATAGCAGCCCACAGAGCGTGAAATCAGGGCTTGGGGCCTGGTCTCCAACCTGAGCTCCATCCCTCCCTCACCAAATGCCACAGTTTCCTCTTCTATAAAATGATAATACCAAATATTTGAGAATGGGTAGCACTGTGCTAATCAGGTGACATCCCAGAACAAAGAATTTGCTAAATGAGTTGTAGACAAGATTTTGCCTGAAAGAGAAGATCAGATGGGGGCCATGAGAAGTGGCTTATGCATTCTATGAGGCTCCAACAGGGAAGGTGGGTTAGATATTATTTTTCATCCTAGCAATTATCACTACCTAGCAGATTACTTTCTATTTGTATAGCTAGAACATTAGTCCCATGAAGATGGGATGGGGACCTTATCTGTTTTGTTTACTGCCATGCCAAAGATGGGGTATGTATACAGTAGGTGCTCACTACATGTTACTGAAGGATTGAACTTGTCTTGTGCGACTTTCAAGGAATGAAAGTTCCAGCGAGGCTGTTGCTTTCTCTCCCTCTCCAACAGCTCTGCTCACCCCTCCCTCCTTCCCTACCCTGCACACTGGCCTCCCTGACACAGACACTTCCTCTTTTAATTGGAGTCAGGGCGGTGGCTTTGGCGAATCTAATCATGACTGACAGAAAGTGGGTGATTAATTAGCCGGGAAGGCTGGAGGTGGGCGGTTGCCAAGCAGAGAAACAGAAGAAAGTTAGCCCCAGAGTGGGAAAAGTGCCCCCACCCCACTACACGCCCACCACCCAACACCAGCAGCTATGAGCTGTTGGCCTGCAGAAATCCCCAGCTGTGGGTGGGGCGTGGATTGGGACTCATTCTAGTCAAAAGTTAACTCCAAGGTATGATACTGAGGTTGGGTTGGGAGGGGATCCTGCTTTGACCTAAAAGTAAACCAGGATCAAATTAATTCTACAATTGAGAAGATGACACCCCAAGGACAGGGCCATCGCAGGTTGTACTCTATCACCCAACGCAATGGAGGGGAGAGTCTATCATGGGCCAGGCTAGTTAATGAAGTCCTCACTCTGCTCCTCCCCTCCTGTGGACTGGAGACCTGGTCCTGAGTCCGAGACCCTCCCCTACAGGGGCTCAAGTGCCAGAACTGAAAGGATTTTGAGTGCAGCAGACATGGGGTTCATTCAGTTCCTACCTTCATCCTTCATAGCTGTGTGACATTAGGCAAGGCACACGACCTCCCTGAGCTTCCCTTTCTAAATGTGTAAAAGTGTGGTTGATAACACTTATTTCAGGGGGCTGTTGCAGGAATTAAATAAGGTAATACAGATAAAGTGTCTGGCCCAGTGCCTGGCACACGTAGGTACTCTGCAATCATCAATTCTCTCCCTGACCTCTGACCCTCTCCACTCTTTGCCAGCCTCACTCCCCACCCACAATCTGTCTGCACCCTTCTTGGTGACTAATGGTGCATCTGCCTCCCCCATTGGTGATTGCAGGGTAAGCTGTGTGACCCTGGTGAAGTAACTTCACCTCTCTGTGCCTGTTTTCTCATTGTAAAGTGAGGACACCAATAATACTGACTTCATAGGGTTGTCCTCCCTTTCCACATGTAGAAAATATATTTTAGAACCATGACATAATTCCTAAATACAGAAAAGAATACACATTCACATTTTGCCATTTGCTTCAGACTTTTTTGGTTTAAGAAGAAATAAAGTGTTAATGATTTTGCTACATCCTACCACCTGGTATTATGGTTTCTTGCACAAAGCCAGAGCCTGCAGACTCAGGCTGGGACATGTTTGGGGCCAAAGCCTGCAGCGTGAAGGAGCATGTATGGTCCTGGGAGGTCAAGGCATCGTGATTGGTAATCCAGGGAGTAAGTGCTCAGACAGACATCTGTTTTAGACAGATAACTTGGGGGGGGGATAAAGGAGGGGTGGGGAGACAGGCAGCAGGGAGGCCCACTATAATGGGGGCAGAGTGGTGGCTCAGCGGGAACACAGAGCTGTGGACAGACAGAACTGAGGGCTTGTTAGAGGGTGGTTGGGGTGGGCATGGAGGGGAAGGGAGGATGGAGATGAAGTATGGACCTGGGCTCAAGATGGTCGAGTGAATGGTGCTGCTTATTGCTGCAGTCCTGGGGGCAGGAGTGGCCTAAGGCAGGTGGGGCAGCATTGGTCATAGTGAGGGTCAAGGCCATGGGCTGGCAGCTCATCAGAGATGAGCACAGTGCAGAAGGAGCACTTGGGGGCTGATGATGAGCGGGGGCGTGTGGGCTGGGGAGAGTGGAGGGAGAACAAAAGTTTGAGGACACCAGGATTTAAGGGACAGGCAGAGGACCAGCCCACAGGTATGCTGGCACCCTCTGCTCTCCAGATCCTGGAGGTGTGTTTCTGCCACCCCCATTCCTATTTAGAGTCCCAAGGATACTAGAGTCCTGCTGAGGCAACTCCTTAGTCATGTGGGAGGCTAGAATTGTACACATCCCAAACCCCCATATCTAAGCCAACCTCACCCCTCCTTCCAAGCCTTATAATCGAATCATAGGATAAGGCCTACATTACTTTTTAATTGCTTAAGCACCTTTGAGTTAAGCTTCTGTCTTTCGTAACTGAAAGAGTATCACTAATACTTGTCTCAAGGCTAACATCTCTTGGATTGCATGCTTGAATCCTAATGTGAAAACTCTGTCTTTAAAGAGTTTTCCAGAATCACTCAGATCCTTACAGTGCCCAGGGTATTCCAGTTTCTCTGGGTGTATCCTGTTAGTATTAGTTACTATTGTTGTGTAACTAATTACAGTAGTTCCAAGACCCCAGTGGATGCCTAGAACCTCAGCTAGAACCCAACACTCTATATACCATGTTTTTCAATATGATCACCTAGATCACTGCTCCATGCTCTCTCATACATATTCAGAGAGCCTGAACAAAGGGATGATTAGCATCCCAGGCAGGACAGAATGGCAAGAGTTAGTCTTGCTACCAGGAACAGAACATAATTTAAAACATATAAATTATTTATTTCTGGAATTTTCCATACTATTTCCAGACTGCAGTTGACTGTGAGTAACAGAAACTGCAAAAAGTGAAACCATGGATAAGGGGGGACTGCTGGACCTCAATGTAGTGGCATAAAACAAAAGCAACAGTCAGCATCTATAGCACAGCCTCCGTGGGTTAGGGGTCCTCAAGTGGCTTCCCTGGATGGCTCTGGCCCAGACCTGAACTCTGAGGACAAGAAGCTGCAGTTGTGAACATTGTCAGAATCAAAACAAAGGTACTAATGCTAAGAAATCCCTGACAAATAGAGCCAAGGAAGGCCACAGGACAGAGAGCTCACACTTGCATGCCTGATAGCAGAAAAGACGACAAAGATCACAGCATTGCACAAAGGTTGGCACAACCTTAAACAAAAAATACTTCTTCAGCTCAGTGCCCGTAGCTCAGTGGTAGGGTGCCAGCCACATGCACCGCGGCTGGTGGTTTGAACCCAGCTACGGTCTGCTACACAATAACAACAATAAAAAAAAAAAAAAATAGCCAAGCATTGTGGTGGGCGCCTGTAGTCCCAGCTACTTGGGAGAATCACTTAAGGCCATAAGTTTGAGGTTGATGTGAGCTGTGACACCGTGGGGCATCATAGTCTACATCTACTGAGGGCAACATAGTGAGACTCTGTCTCAAAAACACAAACAAACACTTCTTCAAGGACATCTGCCCAGCAACTGCTGGTCAAACCTCAAACTGGTATCATCCTTGTTAACAGTCCTGTAGCCAAAGGTGATGATCTAAAAACAATTATGTAATACTTTTCACTTTTCCTTGAAAAACCTTTGTCTTCCTTTATCTCCCTGAATAGGCACATAGTTTACTATGGCATGTGTTTTCCCACCACAATACTCTATTCCAATCTTTTCTTTTAAAAAGCCTCTCTCTGTTTGTCATTTAGGTTGTCACTGTCAAGATGTTGGCCATGGCTGCACTTATCTGAAGGCTCGACTGGGGCTGGAGGATCCACTTCCAAGGTGGCTCCCTCACACTAATGAAAATTTGGTGCTGGCTATTGGCTGGAAGCCTCAGTTCCAGACTCCATGGGTCTCCACAGGGCTGCTTGAGTGTCTTGAAATGGAGGAGAAAATGATCCTACAGCCTGCCAGCGGGAGCCTGTGCCAGCTGGAGCCTGCACCATTTTTTTTTTTTTGACCTCAAAAGCCATTTTCTGTCATTTCTGTAATATCCCACTGGTCATACAAGTCAGCCCTATTCAGTGTGGGAGAGTATCACTGGGGGCATGAATACCATGTAGTGGTCACTGGGGGAACCTTGTGGGTGCAGATTCTGGGCCATGTAGTGGCTGTGCCTTGGGCAGCTTCCTAGCATGCCTGCCATCCTGGAGAGAAAGGTTCTACTTGACTCCAGCCCTATCTGGAAGGGAAGTAGTGCTGTCTCTCCCACCCCAGCAGGTGACTGCCCCAGCCGTTGCCCAGATCTGCAGGGCTGGTAGGACCCTGAAGAGAATCCACCAACCCAAACTAAGGTTAACTCTAGCAAAGGTTAACTCTCCTCCCCATCTCCCTTTGGACATTTGAGAATATTTCTATAATTGTGGGTGGATTCTTTGATTTCTTTCTCTGACAGCTGTGGCCAGAGGGGCAGGGTTGGAGTCACATGTGATGATGGGATGTGGCCACAAAGCTTCTCTTCCTAACACAGCTACTCCTGACAGCATTTAAAGAAAGTGGTGTCAGAAAGAGCATGAGCTGTGGATAACAAAACGTTCAATTCTTGGCTCAAATACTTGCTGTTCCTCCTTGCCCAAGACAACCAAGTTTCCTGATCTTCACTTTCCACATCCATAAAATGGAGACAATAATAGTGTTGTCAAAAGACAAAATTACAGCAAATTTAGTTATAGATCTAATTGGCTTTATTCATGATTTGAATCGGAGCAGTCTCTGTGTTGTAAAACAGAATGTGAGCTCCCACTGGGCAATAGCAGGGCAGTGGGCTTTGGAATAAGGAGGCAGCACCATAGAAATGGCCTGAAGAGTTAAGGTTAGGTTGCTTTGGTTACTTTTTCGAAAGGGTTAAAGGGTGGGGTGGATTTCCTTATTAGGCTGACACAGGTAGACTGGAATCACCTGCATTCAGGGCAGCCTGGTCGGCCTTGGGATCTACCTGCTTCTTTCAAGTTTCAGGTTGATTGTGTGGCATTTGGCATGAGGACTCCATCTTGGTCTGGTCTGGTCTTTTGGGGCCTAGTGCAGGAGCTCAGTCAAAAACAATTCAGTTTCCTGGAGGTTTGTTTTTTTTTTTTTGCAGTTTTTTTTGGCTGGGTCTGGGTTTGAACCCACCACCTCCAGTATATGGGATCAGTGCCCTCCTCCTTTGAGCCACAGGCACTGCCTTGTTTCCTGTAGTTTTAACACTGTCTTCTTCTCATGTTGAATGAGAACACGTGTGAAAGTCGCAGTACGCATGTGACAGCGAGGGTATCTTTCTGGCAATTATGATTGTGAAGCTTTATGTCTCCAAGAGGAGGAGCAGAGAGGGACATAGTTACTCCTGGCTGCAGGTGCACCCTGCAGGCCTGGGGTCACAGGCTTGGGCGTGGGGGGACATTTTCAAACTCTACTTGCTCCCTTGAAGATGCTGACTTCACCACATGACCTCACACCTGCCCTTTGATATCCTATTACTGACAGGAGTGAACCCTATCCACCAGGTAAACTGAGGCAGAAAATGAAACCATAAACACATAAAAAGCCACCACTAATTTACACTATGGATACTACAAGACATCCACAAATTCTAGAACCCAGCCTTTAAGAGTACTTATGATTTGGTTCCATCCTAGACAGCTCTGCAACCCCACCCCTGATAGCTGGGCACATATGAACTTGCTGAGCTATCCAAGTGGATCAGGGTAATTTTTCTGGATAGTCAGGGCAGGAGGTTGGGCTGGAGGAAGCTAGGGTGGCTCTACCCTCTAGCCAACAGTGAGTTGGCTAGGGGTGGGGGCGCCACAGCACAAGGCCTGAGAGGCTCTGGGTGCTTGGTGGGGCAGGTGAGGCTGCTGTGAGCTCTGGTCTCCACCTGAGTTCCTGCTCACAGGATGTCTGGCAACCATTGTTCATTTAATCATCATTGACTTTGAAAATAAAAATCAATTTCCTTTATGATTGGAGCCAGAGGGCCATATTAACCACCAACTTTAAGCAGTCCAATTTTACTGCTCAAAGATTTATGAACAAGGATGTATACAGAGCACTATTTATAGTAGAAAAGTTTGGGGGGTAGGGAGCTGAATCAAAATGCCTGCCTAAGGGGCCTGATTAAATTAAGGCCATTTCTTACAACAGAATATTCTGTGGCGAATAAAAATAATGATGGAGATCTAAGTGTACTGACAGGGGAAGATTCTCACAATGTAAGTGAAAAATAACAAGCAGGTTACAGAACAGTATGTGGAGTGCATTGCCATTTTTACTGAACAACAATGAAATGTGTGTGTGTGTGGGGGGGGGGGGGATGTGCCTGTTAATAAGAAGCATTCTACAAGGACACACAGCAAACCGTCAGCAACGATTTTCATTGGGGAATGGGATTGCAAACAACTTTTTTTTACTGTCTTTCTGTATCATCTAATTTTAAAAATAAAACAGACATGTGTTACCTTTTTTATCCACAAAAACAATAATGTCATTTCTTTTTCAGATGGAGAATTGCAACTGTGGGTGTGAAAGGAAGAGGCTTTTAAGGGGTCAGTGGGAGTTGAGATCAGTGGGAGTTAAGCCATCTGGACAGTGGCCTTGTCCATTGGGCTACCATAACAAAGTGCCACAGACTGGTTGGCTCATAAACAACACACATTTATTTCTCAAAATTCCAGAGGCTGGGAGGTTCAAGATCAAGGTGCCAGCAGAGTTCATGTCTGGTGAGGGCCTGTTTTCCGACTCATAGATGGCATATCCTCACTGTGCCCTCACATAGTGGAAGGACCAAGGCATCTTTCCAGGGCCTCCTTCGTAAGGGCACTCAGCCCATTCATGAGTGTTCTGACTCCATGATGTGCTCTCCTCCCAAAGGTCCCACCTCCCAATACCATCACGCTGATGATTAGGTTTCAACGTATGGCTTTGTGGGGGACAGATATTTAAACCATCTGAGAGAAGGCTGAGACTTCCTTCCAGGGCTATCAAAGACATTCCTAGTAGAATGTTCCCCTCTCCTGTCTGAAAGTTCCAGGCTGAAACTGGGTACTGATGGGGGGGCTCTAGCCATGATGGAAGCTGAGCCAGATGCCTCCTAGGACCCCAGGAAGTGGGGAAGAATGAACGAGCTCTCTGAGAGGGAGGAAGGGACAGCAGAAACATCAGGCCGAGACAGATGGACCAGGGCGGGAAGCAGCAGAGGGCCCATCTCCTTGCCCATTCCCCTTCCTTACGCTCTCCCCAGCTGGTGTTCCCTCAGCTCTACACTCTGGTCTCATTCATGCTCTTGGCTTCAACCACCACCTTCCCTCCTCTCCACACCTGAGCCCATTGGAGGCAGCAAGGGAAGAGAGTTAGAGATGAGGTCAGAAGAGGCAGCAGCAGGAGAGGGGGTGCAGACCGTGCAGGGCCACTGTGAGGAACTTGGCATCCACAGTGAGTCACATATCTGTGGCTGCCCCGTGTTAAAAAGTCGTGTTCAGTTACATCACTCTCTTGCCTGAGACCTTCCATGATCTTCCTTGTGTCTGCAAGGAAGGAACAGAAGGCCTTCTAAACCTGGCTCCAGTCTCAGCCCACTGCCCAATCCCATACATCCTTGCCTTTGAATAGGTGTGCCTCTCTCCACTATGCCACCCCTCTTTTGTCTACAAGACAAACTCTTCTTCTTTAAGACCCAGCTGAAAGATCAGCCTCCACCGTGAAGCCTTCTTGGTTTCTCCAGGCACTTGATCCTCTGTGCTTCCATCATCCTTTGTATACCCATGGACCACAGTACTCATTGTGCTTCCCCATTACTGATACTGATTTGTCTGTATCCTTAGCTTGCGAGCTCTTTGAGGCAGATGGCTTATCCACCCCAGCTCTAAGTTCAGGGCCAGTACAGGAATGCTGAGGAGGAATCTGAGTGCTCAGGCTCTTGGATAGATAATTGGATGGATGGGTGATGGATGGGTGGATGGGTAGATGAGTGGTTGGATGAATGATTGGATGAATGAATGGACGGAGGGTGCTCTGGTCTGGATATGGTTTGTTTGGCCTTGCCAAGTCTCATGTTGAAATTTGATCCCCAGTGTTGGATGTGGGTCATAGGGACAGATCCTTCATGAATGACATGATACCTTTATTGTGGGAAAGGCTGAGTTCTCTTTCTTAGATCTGGCATGAATTTTTTTTTTTTTTTTTTCCAAGGGAAAAATTATGACCCAAGGAATTGGTTGTTAAAAAGAGTCTAGCACCATTGATTCTTTCTTTTCTTTTTCTCTCACTGTGTGATCTGTGCACCTGGCTCCCTTTCACTTACCGCCATGAGCGGAAGCTTCCTGGGGCCCTCACCAGCAGCAAATGCTGGCACCATGCTCCTTGTACAGCCTGCAAACTATGAGCCAAATACCTATATACTCGAGTATAAGCCGAGTTTTCTCGACACAAAATTTGTGCCGAGTTTGGGTTTTTCAGCACAAATTTTGTGCCGCAAAAACTCAGCTTATACTTGAGTATATACGGTAAACATCTTTTCTTATACATTACCCAGCCTCATGTGTTTCATTGTAGCAACACAAATGAACTAAGACAGATGATGGATGGATGGATGGATGGATGGATGAATTGCATTGTTCCCTTCACTATATGGACATGTAATTTCTTTCATCTTAAAAACAAAAGGAGAAACGCCCCTGTTTCCACATCCCTTCCTTCCCCTAATAGCAAAGCCCCTCCAAAGAGTTTACTCTCTTCTCCTTCCACGCTCTCTCACATGCTCCACTAAAGCCTTGTTGAATGAGGTTGCCGTTGACCGCCACATTGCTAAATGCAGGGGTCAGTCTCAGCTGTCAGCTTACTTGATGGTGGCAATATTTGACACGTGCCCTTCTTTGGGAACACTTTCTTCTCTTGGCCTCCAGGAACTTTACTCTCCTATTCCAGTGTTTTTTCTCCTATTCCAGTGATGGCTCCTTCTGTCTCCTCCTCATCTCCCCAGACCTTGGGCTTCTTTTCTGTCTGTTAAAGCTCCCTTAACGGTCTCATTAGTTTCACTACAAATGCCTTCCCTGCCCCCCTAAATGTGGCCCTCTCATCACCTTCCCCCTCTGAAGAACCAGCAACTCCATCGTCCGGTGCTCAGGCCAACCATCTTGGAGCCATCCTTGACTTGTTTCTCTCTCTCACCCACATCTAACTCGTTAGTATCTTGGCTCTGCCTCCAAAACGTGTTCGGGATCCAAGTGCTTCTCTCGCCCTCCATGGCTGCCTCTGAATCAAGCCACCCCAGCTCCTGCCTACTAACTCGTCATCCCAATGTCGTCTTGCCCCTACTGTTTTTTCTTAGCTCAACAGCCAGAGGGACCCTCTTAATATTTACCTCCTTTCTGAAAAATCTTCCAATGGCTCCTCATCTCACTCATTGTGGAATCTGGCCCTCAGGATCCTGTGGGGTCTGCCCCTGTCCTCCATTACTTCTCTGACCTTACCTCTGATCATCTTCCCTTGCTGCCTCCCACCTCTCCTCAGCCACACCAGGTCTGCTCCTGCATCACAGAATTTGCATTTTCCAGCCCTTCCACCTGGAATGCAGTGCCCCAGCTACTCACCTGGCTCATTCCTTCACCTCTTTTGGATCTGGGCTCAAATGTTACCTTCCCTAATCACTGTATTTAAATTGCACCTCTAGGCTCTCTGCCTGTAGCTCAAGCGGCTAAGGTGCCAGCTACATACACCAGAGCTGGCAAGTTCAAATCTCGCCCGGGCCTTCCAAGCTACAATGACAACTACAACAAAAAATAGCTGGGCGTTGTGGCGGGTGCCTGTAGTCCCCAACTACTTGGGAGGCTGAGGCAAGAGAATTGCTTAAGCCCAGGAGTTGGAGGTTGCTGTGAGCTGTGATGCCATAGTACTCTACCCAGGGTGATAGCTGGAGGCTCTGTCATAAATAAATAAATAGCACCTCTACCCTCCTACCCCACCCCTGCTCTCTTGTTCTGCATAACACTGCTCACTGGTTTCACACTCAGAACTTATCTGTTTGTGTGTTGTCATCTCCCTCCATTAGAAAATTAGCTACGAGAGGGTAGGGACTCTGAGTTTTGGTTTCCTGCTGCACCTTTGGTGCCTAGAACATTGCACTTCCAGGCCTGTTTCAGATGGCTTTAGATAAAAGGGCTGGTACTTTCTTGTAAGGAGCAGAATCTACAGGTATCCATCTATTTTTCCATCCTTCCTTTCACTCTTCCATCCTTCCATCCAATGTCATGCTGCTAAAGAACCCAGGCAGGGGTAGGGGGGTTTATGTTGCTCCCCACATAGAAAGCCAATTACTGAGACAACAGGGATTGTCAAGGAAGAAAGGATTTACTGCAGGAGACGCACCTACTGGAGGTGGAGTACTCCCTTTGGGAAACTATGCAGGGAGGCCAGCACCTAGTCCACCCTTCAAAGCAATTATGAAACTTTTTCTGGAATGGTCATCAGCACTGTCATAGTGCAAGGACTGACAATTAGGTTCATGAACTCATCTTAGAAAAAGTGCTTTGAAGGGTGAACTAGTTGCTGGAATCAGTGCATAGCTTCTCAAAGCGACTGTAGTGATATTCAGCAATGAGGTATGTAGCGCTTTTTCTAGGATGAATTTGCAAACCTAATTGTCTGACTTCATATTCTTCTCTCTTCACCATTCTGTCTTCTTTCAAGAGAATTACTTGACCACTGTCAGCTTGAGGGATAAAATGCCAGGGCCAGGACTACTAGTGATGAGGACATCACACTGACTGGCTATCTTCCTGGGGTCGTGATTTCCATGACATCAGTGCCCTGGGCCCAGAGGCTAGGGAAGCCAGCTGGGTGCCAGTAGGCAGAGGCCATGCAGGGGAGGGAACAGATAATTCATTAGTCACGAAGGCCAGCCACGCTTTTCACATTAAGCCTCTTTATCTCCTTGCAATTGCAGCCGATCAAGGCAATAAAAAGCAATTTGGTTAAGTGGTAAATTTAATCACGCTACAGCCATTCAGAAACCACTTAACGCCTCTGACTGTGACAGCGCCTTGCTTCTGTGCTTATTTGGAAAGCAAGCTTCTTCCAAACACAAGGCTTTCAGGGCGTTGGCAACTTGGTTTGTAGGATGAAAAAAATGACAGCACGCCTTTCTGGCTCAGCCTTTTCATCTTAAAGAGATGAGAGAGAGGGAACGTTATTAATCCTGTTTTTCATCTCTTGCTCCCAACAATTATGTGAGCATAGGCTCACCTTCATCTCAGAGGCTGAAACTGGCTCTCAGAGAGGTGAACTTCTGGCTGGAGTTCAAATCCAGGGATGCCTTTTTCCCGAGCCTTTGCCTCCTATTCATTTATATTATTTTTAATTATCATGTCTTCATATATTACCTTTATAATTAAAATTCTTTCTGTTACATTACCCAGCCCCCCTGAGTGGTTCCCACTTTATCTCCTTATCTCTCTCATCAACTTGCTCCCCTCCTCCCCAGCCACCAGGTTCAAGCCCATATGTCTTCATGACAGGATCATTGCCACCCCCGCCTCTGCCCCTATGAGTCCTAATCTTGATGTCCTCTGTACCTAATCTTGATGTCCTCTACTTGTTCACTGCATTACTGCCTGAAGGATCTTCTAAAGAGCTGATCTGGCCAAATCTCTGTCCTCCTGAAAACTCTCCTGGCTCCCATGACCCACAGGAGCCCTTCCCAAAACCTCAGGGGGCAGTGAAGTGGCCAGGCAGGTGTCAGGCTGCCTTTCTGTCCTAGCTGCACAGTGCAGCCACCGTCGTGTTCCATGATGTAGCCACTGCTGTGCTCTGCCTCTCCTTATTCAGAATCCATCCGTGGCTCTCCACTCCATGCAGGGTAAAATTCTAGCATGCTGGGGTTTGAATAAACCCCTTCACACTTCCACCTTAACCTGCCTTCCCTCCCACCAGACTGGCCCTTTAGCCCAAACAAAAGATGTACCTTCAAATTTCAAATTGAGCAAGCTTCTTCCTACCTCAAGGCCTTTGCCCACACCTTTCCCTCTGCCTCACTCTCCTCCCCTGATCTAGCCCCTGAGCCTGACCCTCTCTAGCTCTAACCGTGACTGGCTGCCACTTCTCCCTTAAGGCCTCAGGTATAGACTCACCTCCTGACAGAAGTTGTCTAAGGTAAGATTCATTAAACTACACCCTGAGATGGGGATTCACAGGTCAGTGGTTTATTAAGAAGAGCTGGGCAAGTGAGAGGTCTTGGGGGGAAATGGTGTGGGAAATGGGACAGGCAGAGAGGAGAAGCAGGCAAGCCAGAGGTCTCAGCCAAGTCCCAGACCCAGCCTGACCCTGGGGCAGCCCTGGGGAATGAGTTACATCTCAGGATTTTTTTTTTACTCTAGTCAAGGATCTGTCTGGGCCTTTGCACCAGCCAGTGGCTACCAGCCTCCCCGAGGAGAGACCTAACCCCTAGGATTTGCCTGTCCTATAGCCCAAGGTTAGTTCTCTGCAGAAATCAGGTGTGAGCTCCAAGAAGCAATGGGCCTCAGGCAGGGGGGAGGCCACACAGGACTGGATAAGGGGATCTGAGGGCTTCTGGATGGGGCATGGCTTCCATCGACCATCCATAGTCCAGCCCCCATCCAGAGAGTCTTTTTCCTTACTCGTAGCTCAGCCTCTTGTTGTTTTCTTACAAACAACTGCTTGTTTGCCTGTCTGTGGTCTCTCTCCTCCTGGAGAATTCAAGGGCCTTGAGGGCAGGGACCTTGTCTCTTTTGTCCATCATTGTATCACCAGAGCTCAGCACAACACTTGGGATTAGTGTTCACAGGCATTCATATAAGAAAAGCCGTACAATCATCTCAAGAGATGCTCTAGAAGCATTCAATGATATTCAAATCTTTATTCTAAACCCCTCCCACATTACAAATATAATATAATAAGGTTGCCTTAACACACACACAAGTATTTCAAGCTACACAATACTGTCACATTTTATAATATAACTCTAGAGAAATTCCCATTAAATAATCAAGATTAGGTCAAGTGTGGTGGCTCACACCTATAATCCCAATGCTTTGGGAGACTGAGGCAGTACGGTCATTTGAGGCCAGGTCAGGAGTTTGAGACCAGCCCAGGCAACATAGGGAGACTCCTGTCTCTACTAAAAAATAATTTAAAAATTAGGCAGATGTGGTGGTGTATGGCTATAGCCCCAGCTACTTGGGAGTATGAAGTAGAAGGATCGCTTGAGTCCAGGAGTTCTAGGCTATATTGAGCTATAATCATGCCACTGTGCTCTGGCATGGGTGACAGAGTGAGACCTTATCTCTTAAAAAAATTAAGTTTAAAATGAGGTGATCTCTATCATTGTATCATCTATTAAGTTTACGAATTAACAATGACCTGAAAGATAGTATATTTTTCTTTTTTTGAGATAGAGTCTTGCTTTATTGCCCAGGCTTGAGTGCCATGGTCTCAGCCTAGTTCAAGGCAACCTCAAACTCCTGGGCTAAAGCAATCCTGCTGCCTCTGTCTCCCAGGTAGCTGAGACTACAGGTGCCCACCATGACACCTGGAACATTTTTTTATTTTTAGTAGAGGCAGGGTCTTGCTCTTGCTCAGACTGGTCTTGAACTCCAGAGCTCAAGTGATCTTCCCACCTTGGCCTTCCAGAGAGTGCTAGGATTACAGGTGTGAGCCACTGTGGAGGGCCTGAAAGATAATGTCTTAAACAAGATAGAAAATTTTCTCTCAGGCAAAAGAAGTGTGAAGGTGGAAAATGCAGGGCAGCTCCATTGTCATTAAGGAACAAAATTTTTTCTGTACTCTTCATTCTCCAAGTGATTGGCTTTCATCCTTAGGTCTGCATTAGTTTCTGTTTGCTGCTGTAACAAATTATCACAGACTTAGTGACTTAAATAAACACAATTTTGTTATCTTACCAGTCTGGGGAGTAGAACTCTAACATCAAGATGTCAACAGGGGTGTGTTCCTTCTGGACACTTTGGAAGAATCCATTCCCTCATCTTTTCCAGCTTCTAGACCAGGCGTCCTCAAACTTTTTAAACAGGAGGCCAGTTCGCTGTCCCTCAGATCTTTGAAGGGCTGGACTGTAGTTTTTAAAAAAAAAACTATGAACAAATTCCTATGCACACTGCACATATCTTATTTTGAAGTAAAAAAAAACAAAACAGGAACAAATACAATCACGCCGCCTCGGGTGGCTTGCGGGTCACAGTTTGAGGACCCCTGTTCTAGAAGCTGCCTGCATTCCTCGGCTAATGCTTTCATCTTTCCAACTTCCACTTTCACATCACTCCTCTGACTCTCCTGCTTTCCCCTTGTGTGTACTTACATAGAAGGACCTTATGATTATATCAAGCCCATCTTGATAATCCAGATAATCTCTGCATCTCAAGATCTTTAACTTAAACACATCCTCAAAGTTCTGTTTTTGCAAACACAGGAAGACAGGTTCTGAGGACAGATGACATATTCACAAGATTGGGATGTGGAAGTTTTTGGGAACCATTATCCTGTCTACCAAGGGATCCAAGAGGAAAGCTGGAGTTCCAGCCCTTACATCAGCATTTCCAGCCAGCAGCAGAAGGAAGGGAGAAAACTACATTTTCCAGAAGTCCACATAATACTTCCACTTACATCTCATCAGCCAGAACTTAGACACATGGCCCCGTGTAGCTGCAAAGAATGCTGAACAGCAATGTACTGGGCTAGAAGCTATCATTTTGTAATTAGATAGAAAAGGGAGAATGGAGGTTAGGTTAGGCAACTTGCAGGGTCTGCCACAATCACTGCCATTATTTGATAGTGTTTTGGAGGTTTTGGCTACTGCAAAAAGACGTAAAGACTGGCAAGGGCTAAACTCTCAGAAAAGAAGAGACACAGTAACATCATGTGAGGATGGTATAATTTACAAGTTCAGCGGCTCTCTGTGGGGAAGGACCTCCCTAGAAAGGCATTGCAGAACCTCTGGAGAACAGATGTTGTTTGAAAATGCTGACTGACAGAAATAAGAGAAAATGTGAATATTAAACAAATGAAATAAGACACCAGTAAAGTTTTGTGTTTTTAAATCTGGGCATAATTATTTTAAAGTTAACATGGGCCCAGGGAGAATAACCCACATCACAAAGTCCCAAAGCTGCAGATGCTGCTATAGATGTGGAAAGAAGGGATCACTTTTACAATGTTGTTGAGACTGCAAACTAATACAGTTTCTTTGGCAAGAAGTATGGAAAATCCTCAAAGAAATCAAAATAGACGTTCCATTTGATCATGCAATTCTACTACTAGGCATCTATCCAGAAGGAAAAGAATCATTTTATCCTAAGGACATTTTCACTAGATTATTTATCACAGGTCAATTTATAATTGCCAAGATGTGGAAACAACCTAAATGTCCATCAACCTAGGAATGGGATAATAAACTGTGGTATAAGTACACCATGGAATACTATTCAACCATGAAAAGATGGAGACTTTACATCTTTTGTATTAACCGAGATGGAGCTGAAGCACATTCTTCTTAGTATCACAAGAATGGAAAAGCAAGTATCCAATGTACTCAATACAAATATTAAGCCAGTAGATGATTTAATACATGCCCACATAAGGAAAAACTCAATTCAATTCAAGATGGGGGGAGGGGGAATGAGGAGGGGAGGAGGGCCAGGGGAGGAGGGAGAGGGGAGGAGGGAGAGAGATGGATGTGCTCCCACTTAATAGGCACAATGTTAGGGTATATGGCACACCTTCTGGGTGCAGGACACAACTCCAAGAGGGCTCCACCTAACAAATGCAAATACTGTAACATAATTGTTTGTACCATCACATTAATCTGAAAGAAAAACAAATAAATATATAAAGTTAACATGGCCAAATAAAGATAAAAATACAATTTAAAAAAGTTGAAAAGGGGAGAGGGTGGGAGGGATAGTGGGGGACAGCAGGGGGACCACAACTATGGAGCACATTGCAAGTATAAATTGGTTCTATCATGTGTAGAACACAAATGTCCTAATGCTATAATGGGTAAATGAGATGAAAGCTATGCTGATTAGTATGATGTAAGCACTCCAATCTGTACAAATAATCAACACACTGAAATGGGTATAAATGTATTTATTTTTTTATTAATATTAAATCATAGCTGTATACCTTAATGCCATAAACGTATTTATGATCTATGTACAAAAGACTTAATTTTAAAAAATAAAATTATACAAAGAATAAAATAATTAAATTAAATTAAAATAAACTGAAGTAATCAAAAAATGTTTATCACAAAAAATAAATAAATAAATACATAAAAAGAAACCTGAGAGGTTTCTTGAAGTTTCCTTTACACACACACACATACACACAAAAGTTGAAAGGAGAAATGCGCCTTACCTAATATGAAAATATAAAATGACAATGATTAAGATGATGCTATACCGGCACGTGATTAAAAGGCTCAATGGCCAGGGTGGGCATCGCTAGAGCAGGCTCAAATGGCTGGTTTGTGGCTGGAAGGCATCCTATGCTGAAACTTGAGCAGAGGCAATGCAAGAAGAAAGCACAGATCCAGGGCTTCCAGGAACACTACACTTACAGTCAAGAGAGCTGAGTGCACACCAGTGGAGGGCCCTGAGATGTCATGCAATTTATCTGAGCCTGAATTTTTTTTCATCTGTCTAATAGGGATAATCATATCTGACTGTTGGAAGATGATGGGAGCACTTTAAATGGTACAAAAGGAAAAAATACTCATGACAAATGACAAGTATTTTGTAGTCAGAGATTAAGTCTGTAAGGCTAAGAAAGATTGGAATTCTTGCTACCAGTGGACATTAGAGTTCTCTGAAACTCAACTTGACAATCACTACCTTTTAAATGTCACTTATAGTTCATTTACTATTATTGTAAATTAGTGATGGGTTGGATTTGTATCTAACCGGTTAAAGTTTTCTATTCTGTGATTGCATTAATGTTCACAGCTATGATTTAATAAAAAAAAAAGTTTTCTATTTACCTGGCTATTTCACATTTCTCTTTCTTCAATGCTTTTCATAGGATTGCTCAGGTTTCTTAATTCTCTTTTGCTCCTATACTGGCATGAAGTTGAACATTATCATTTTCTTCTTTAATGCTTACTCTTAAAATTTTAACACAATTGATTTAATAAAGACTAAGATTAATCAGAATTTCTCTTTCATCCCAAATAATAAAAAAGCCTTGAAGTATTTTACCTGCATTCAACCCTCTGTCTTGCATATTATTGTTCTTCAGTGTTTTTATTTTTAAGCATCCTCAAATTAATTATTCTTATAATTTTTGTTTCCTATCCTGAATATGTGTTTTAATTTATTTATGTTTACAAATTTATTTGATCAAGATCTCTTTTAATAACTCACTCCCTTCCCCTAGTCTTGGTTTTCTTTTTCCTACAGTGCATCCTACTAAAGGCTTTTTAAAATTTTTTACTAAAACACAGAAAATAAAGCCTTTATTTTTATTTTATTTTATTTTATTTTTTGAGACAGAGTCCCATTATGTCGCCCTCGGTAGAGTGCTGTGGCGTGACAGCTCACAGCAACCTCAAACTCATGGGCTTAAGCAACTCTCTTACCTCAGCCTCCCGAGTAGCTGGGACTACAGGCACCCACCATAATATTCAGCTAATTTTTCCTATTTTTAGTAGAGACAGCGTCTTGCTCTTGCTCAGGCTGGTCTCGAACTCCTGAACTCAGGTAATCCACCTGCCTCAGCCTCCCAGAGTGCTAGGATTACAGGTGTGAGCCACTCTGCCTGGCCTCTACTATAGCCTTTAACATGGATTATCGAAAAATCTCTCAGTCTTTATAGCCCCCTCATTTTTGAATATGCTGCTGGATATTCAGCACCTCCAAATATTACTAGAATATTTTTCCATCATCTTCTGGATTTTATTGCTGTGGTTCAGTTTGTTGTAGACAATTTATCTTTTCTCCTTGGGTTTGTTGTTGTTGTTGTTTGAGACAGAGTCTCAAACACCCTGGGTAGAGTGCCATGGTGTCATAGCTAACAGCAAGTTCAAACTCTTAGACTCAATCAATCCTGTTGTCTCAGCCTCCCGAGTAGCTGGGACTAAGGGAGACTGCTACGAGGCTCAGCTATTTTTAGAGCCAGAGTCTTGCTCTTGCTCACGCTGGTCCTGAACCCGTGAGCTCAGGAAATCAGCCTGCCTTGGCTTCCCAGAGTGCTAGGATTATAGGCGTGAGCCACCATGCCTGGCTTTCTCTTTGGGTTTTTAAGATCTCCTACTTCAGGGCGGTGAAGTTTCTCTGCAACGTGTCTAATTATGGAATTATCTATTTTTATCCTGCCCAATACTTATGGTGCTTCTTCAACTTGAGGATTTATATCTTTCCTCTAAGATGGGAAATTCTTAGCTGTGATTTCTTCCAATATTACCTTTACCCCATTCCTGAATTTTCTCCTCTTCATTCTGTTCCTGCAGGCCTCTGAACTTTGCCTTCATGTTCTCCATCTCTAACTTTTTCATATCTTTAACTTCTCTTGATGGTAAAGTTTATGTTCCTACTGTGCAGAGATGTGCATCCTCCCTGCCCACTAACTGTTTTCCTGAGTCGCCCCACCTAAGCAGGGCAAGGGTCTCCCAAGCTGAGCCCCAGAAAGGGCTAGTAGCTCCTGAGGATCCCGAATGCAGGGGTGGTATGAAGATTCAGAAGCTGGAGATGGGGGCCCTTTCCTCTAAGCTGCCTCAACCCCAAGGCTGCAGGAGCAAAGAGCTCAGATGGTCCTAGCTACATTGAAGAGCAGAGAGGAAGAAATCATTCTCTGGAGCCTTGACAGAGGCCACCTGAGTCCCACTAAAGGAGTGAAAACATCTAGAACACTTGCTTCGACCCAGAGTAAAACACGGGCCAAGGCTGCACAGACCAGCTCCTCTCGACTGACTCAAAGTCAAGGCCAGGCTGCAGGCTTGTCTGCCTCCCCTAGAGCACTCACACAGGAAGGACTCACCAAGACGCCACATCCTGGCCCTTAAAGCCTGCCCAGAAATGGCCGCCTGTTTTCCTCAGACATTGGGGCAGGGACCCGACTTGGGTCCTAGTTTCGGGCCACATGGGTCTGCTTAGTCCCCTCCTTCCATTGAGGACAGGATCAAGCCTGGACCTCAGGGCACATCGGCCCAAGGCTGTCCTGAGAGGTCACAATGGACACATGGCCTGGAGCAGGCCCGAAAGTCTCACATGCAGCAGAACATTACAGCCACCTTGCAGGACCCAATCAGGTCTGTCACCTGGGGGTTGGGAGGGTGTTAGTTTAGGGGAAACACAACTTCAGCACACACAAGAAGGACATTCCAGAGCCATCAACATTTTACAGGCTGTAAACATCAACAGATAAGCATTTTCCAGACTGTCCCACCTGATGGGAAGGCACAGTATCTAGGATGATCTTATCTTATGAATCAAAATACTATTGAATGTATTACTATGCTCTGGGCTCTGTGCCGAGAATGAGTAAGGGACTGTCTGCTTTATTTTGCTCATGAGGAAGGCTCAGAGAGGTGGGGTACTCACCCAAGTTTGCACGGCAAATTAGTGGCAGGGTCAGGATTTAGAACCACATGTCTAACCACTGGACAAGCTGCCACCAAGGTCACTAGTTGAGAGAGAGGAGCCTCCTGCAGCAGTGATGGCAGAGGCCAAGCTCACATCTAGGTCACCTGACCCCCTTATTTATGTTTTGTGGGGGTAATGAGGCCAATTCGAAAGAGGGTGGTCCTGCTTTAGGTAACTCTGCTGTAACCCAATCCCTCCCTTTGGGGCAAAAATCAGAAGGCAGCTCTTTAAATCACCGAAGCATCTCTGCTAGTTTTGTTAAGTAGTAACTCCCCTCATGCACGGAAAATGAGTACATCAATTACTCAAGAGGGGAAAAAAGAAAAGTGAGGAAGTGAGGAGAGAAAAGAAAGAAAGAAAGAGAAGAGGAAGCTCTTTTGTAACTGTTTCTTGGAGCTGTGAATTGTTGCAGGAGACCTGCCACTGCCATTGCCATTTCTGCTGTCTCGTGAAGAAATAGAGAAGTAGCATCAGAGGCCTTGGGGACGTTTCTGTAACTGTAACCAGGAGGCAGGTGGATCTAAACCCCACTGGGCAATCTGCAGGCCAGGCTGGCTTCCCAGCCCCCACTCCTGAGCATCCATTCAAGGGTCTCACAGTGGCTGTGCAGGGGGCTGGGTCCTCTTGGAACCGGGTTGACCAGTTGCCCCCTTGCCCTAGATTGTCAGACCAGAGAGCCTAGGCTGAGTGTAGCACTTCTGACCAGAGACACCTTGCTGGAGGCCTTAGTACTAACTCATTCCAGAAAGTCAGCAAACCCTCCACCCATGACGTTTCCCACTTAACAGACAAGGACACTGCGTCCTGCCCCGAACTCTTACCCAGTGTTAAGAACAGAGTTAGGTCCACTGACGCTTACGCCTGTTGTCCTAAGTTCTTCAAGCATTTCCAGCTCTTCTCTAAATCCTCTTTAAGAGAAATTCACATTCACTGACAGAGTCACCTCAGTACAGTCTCTCTTTGGATTGTCAAAACAACGCTCCATCTAACTATGAGTTTAAGTGAGAAAAGCAGGGGACCGAGGAAGACTAAATGACACTGATAATGCAAACAGCAAAATGTAAAGAACTCCACGGGACAAGTGATCCAGTTTTTTCTACCAATATACTGCAACGGGGAAAAGTAAGGGAGGTTTAAAGAAATGAAGAGACACGCTGTCTCAGTTTGTCTGTGCTGTTGGAACAAAGCACCCAAGACTCGGTAATTCATAAGCAACAGAGATTTATTCTCTCACAGTTCTGGAGATTGGAAAGTCCAAGATCAAGGCGCAGGTGGGCTCAGAATTTGGCGAGGGCTGCATCCTCCAAAGAGGAGGATCACTGTGTCCTCAAAGGGCAGAAGTTGGAAGGACAAAAGGGACCAACATTAGATCCCACCAACCCTGTATAAGGTCCTTGTTCCCATTCATGAGTGTGGAGTCCTCAAGAGTTAATCGCCCCCTAAAGGCTCCACTTTTTAATACTATCTCATTGGCAATTCAGATCCAACATCTGAATTTGGGAGGGTACGTTCAGACCGCAGCACATGTCAACCAAATTCGAGCTGCAAGCATTCTTTGGGTCCTGATTTCAATAAACCAGCTGTAGAAAAATAAGGACATTTAAACACTGACTAGATATTTCCATCATATCATAAAGGTCATTGTTATTTTTAGGTGTAATACAATATTTGGATGATATTAAAAACATAGGAACTTTATCTTTTGCAGACACAAACTGAAGTGTTTACAGAGGAAAATGTCTAAATGTCTGTGGTTTATTCCATAATAACCTGGGAGAGGGTGTTGTCAGACTGAGGGATTAGATGAGACCAGAGGTGATGATTATCACCTGGGGATTCATGATCCTATTTTCTCTGACTTTATGTATTTAAATGTTCTCTCATTAGAAAGAATTAAGACATGGAAAAATGTGATGTGGAAGACTCAAGCTCTATTAAAGTTTATCATGCTTATATTTTTCTTTTTATGACTGCACAAAAGTATGATATCTAATTTAATACAAATCTACACACAAAATAACACTTACAAGCAGTAGGATGGTGGTATTGATTGGTACTGTTCTTTCCCTATTGGTATCTTAGAGTCTATGAGCGTCAGCATTTTACATCTTTCCGGAAGAGGAAATGAGCTTGAGGAAATAAGATTAGGCAGGTGAAGCCCTGTCTGCATTCTGAGCTCCTCAGGGGACTGAGATCCCAGCCCTGTCCCTGCAGCCGTCCTGGGAGTTTTCCATGCACCATAATCCCTTCTCCCAGGACATAGAGCAGGTCTTGGATGCCAAGAACCTGCTGGGGCAGACATTGATCAATAGCAACCTCAGGAGCCGCTGACCTGACCGCTGCTGACACTCAGCAGGTGGCCTCTTGGAAACAAAACTGGTGTTGGTTGGCGGAGGGTCAGATCCCACAGGAAATTATGAACCCAAACAGGAATCTCTCATTTGTACTCCCTGGAGTTTGGAAGGACAGATGTGGTGTCCTTGCTTTGATCAGACAACTGCACTATTTCAAAATCCTGGCCAAAAGGGGACAAGGCCCTGGGAAGATCCAGGGGCAGCAGGTCATCTCTTTCTCCAGGACAAGAGCTGCTTATAAAAGGCCAAGTCTAAGTACTAAGGTGATGCTATGAATCCAGGAAAGAAAGAGGAAAAGGACACCTCTAGGCAGTGCACAAAAGGAGATAAATCACACCAGAACTATTCAGCTTTGTTGGAAATCAAAGAAATGAAAACAACAACAGAATACCATTTTGGGCTTTCAAATTGGCAAAGATATTAATAATGTACAATGCTTCAGATTAGAAACAAATAAAGGCCAAGCACAGTGATTCAAGCCTATGATCCTAGCACTTTGGAGCCTAAGGCCTAAAGTTGGAGACCTGCCTGAGTAGGTGAGATCCTATCTCTACCAAAAAACAGAAACAAAAATCAGCCAGGCGTGGTGCTCTAAGCCTGTAGTCCCAGCTCCTCAGGAGGCTGAGGCAGGAGGATTGCTGGAGCCCAGGATTTGGAGGTTGCAGTGAACTATGATGACTGACACCACTGCACTCTAGCCTGGACAACAGAGTGAGACCCTGTCTTGATAAAAAAAAAAAAAAAGAGAGAGAGAGAGAGAGACTAAAGAGATAGAGCAAATAAATGAAATATGTGATTTTGCATTTAGATTTTAAAAGAGGAGGGGCTGGGGGAACGAGAGAAGACATTATTAAAATACTGGGTAAAACTGAATATGGAGTGTGGATTAGAAAATAGAACTTGCATCAAGGTTAAATTTACTAGTTTTTATTATATAATTGTAGAGTGATTGTGTAAGGGAGAGTAGGAATCACACACTCAGACAACGAGGGCTAAAGGGCTGTGACGTGAGCGACTCACTCTTGTAAGGTTCAGAAAGAACAAAAAGAAGGGGGAGGAGGATGCAGCACTCAACAAATCCAGGTGAAGGGGGAGCTCTTCGTGCTGTCCTCGCAATCTTTCTGTACATTTGAAATGATATCAGTATGTTTTAAAAAATGTTTACAGTGCTCAGCACTGGCAGGGGTGTAGGGGAATGAAAACGCTTGGCCTTCGAATGGAAGAGGAAACTGGTATATATGTTTTGGAGGAGAATTAGGCAATACATAGCAAAGCTTTTGACCCAGCAATTCTACTTCTAGATGTTCCACCTAAAGAAAGAAGCATAGAATGGAAAAACAAAACGTGGCATAGGCATGGTGGCTTGTGCCTGTGATCCCAGCACTTTGGGAGGCCTCGGTGGGAGGACCACTTGAGGCCAGGAGTTTGAGGAAGGGAATTCTAACACATGCTGGACATGCATGAAACTTAGGGGCAACAGGCAAAGTGAAATAAGCCAGTCCCCCAAAGGTAAGTCCTGTATGACTTCACTCATATGAGGTATCACATACAGAGGGACCAAAAGTATTATAGAATGTGGTTGCCGGTGGGGCAGAGGAGAGGGAAATAGGAGTTACTATGTAGTGAGTGCAGGGGTGCAGTCTTACGAGATGAAACAAGTTCTGAAGACAACGTACAGTGTTTTGAATGCATTTAACACCACGGAACTGAAGACTTAAACATGGTTAAGATAGTAATTTTAATGTTATGTGTATTTTACCACAACAAAAAATATTGGGGGAAAAACAAGAAAGAACCATAGATGTGCACAAAGATTGAGCTACAAAGAGTTGCACCAAAGCACTGAATGTTCAACAAGAGATCAGTTAAATAAATGATGGTACATTCCCAGAATGGAACACTGTGTTACTATTTAAATGATATTGTGAAACAATATTTAATCACATGGGAAAGTGTTCATAATACATTAAGTGGAGGAAAAATGTTCCAAGACATCCAGTTTGGTACCACCCAAACCAAACCAAACTCCGTGTGAGTGTGCGTTTTAAGGTCTGTGAGGTCAGGGACCTTATTGTATTCTCAGAGCCTAGGACTGTGCCTGATGGGGGAGTACCAATAAGAGTTTGTTTAATGAATGAGTAAAGAGCCATAGAAAATAGGACCAGAGGATGTGCTTCAAAACATATGTCCACAGCTCTAGTTCTGAGTGATGTGAATGCAAGTGATCTTCATTTAATGTTCTTCTTCCTTTTATTTTTTTTATTTTTGAGGCAAGGTCTTGTTCTTTCAACCGTTCTGTTGACTGTTGGCTGCAGTCAACATTGTGATCAAAGCCCACTGTAACCTCAAACTCCTGTGCTCAAGCAATCCTCCTGCCTGAGCCCCTGCTCCCTCTTGAGTAGCTGGAGTGCAGGCGTGCCCCACCATACACACGCCTAATTCTCTTTCACCTTCTCCTTTGTACAGATGGAGTCTCACTCTTGTTCATGCTGGTCTTGAACTCCTGGCCTCAAGCAATCCTCCCGTTTCAGTCTCCCAGAGTACTAGGATTACAGGTGCGAGCCACTGCATTTGGCTTTCATTTTCTTCTTTACATCTCTATGTGTGGTCTAAATGTTCCTCAAGGAACAATGATCAGTTTTGTAGCGAATTATTTAAAATAGCACGTGAAATTATTTGAAGCAATTGTGAATTATTTAAAGCAATAGATGCAATTACTTAAAGCGATTGTAAATTATTTAAAACAACAAATACAAAGCAAAAAAAAGTCGCCTGAATCACACAGGATCTCCCTGGAATGGGGGTCAAGGTCATTTTAAACCACTACAAATTACTCCAAGTGCATTGGTATTTCCCAAACTCAGTCACACTGTGGTGGGAGGGGGCTGTGATCTTCAGTGAGTCACTGGATCTCTGCCTGGCCTCTGCTTTCTCTCCTGGATATGTGAAGCAGCCAGGACAGGGCCTGTGCAGTCAGCCTATGCTCTCCCAGCAGCCAGAGGCCTGGGGAGACTCAGAAGGGGCAGGGAGGAAAGAATTATTGTCTCCATTTGACAGACTCTGTGGCTGAGGATGGGAGGCTGGAACCTAGTGGGGCTATGGCAGTGGGAGGCTGGTGGCAGATCTTCCTTTCTTCTGTGCCCCCGTCCCCATCCCTGACATCTAGGACACCTTCCTCATTCCTGCTCTGACACTACCTGATCCAGCCTCCTGAGAACTGGGACCTGCCCCAGGAGGGGAGACTAACAAGTGTCCCTGTCCTGTGAGCAACCAGGGTGATAAACAGCTGCTCTCAAGTCCTGGGCAAGACCTGTCCCTTCTCCAACCCAAGGAATGAGCCACAGCTGACCCCTGTCCCACAGCACAAGAGGCTGGCTGCAGGAAGTTGTACAGCTTGTGGTTTGCTTGTCATGAGATGGTTGTTGATACAACACAGGCCTTGTTTTTAATGAAAAAAAAAAAAGAGGACTTAAAAAAAATAATAGACTTTATTTTAGAGAGCAATATTAGGTTTACATAAAAGTACAGAGCGTATACCCACTAACCACTGCCCATATACCCCCATTAACATCTTGCATTGGTGGCGCCCATCTGCGGTAACTGACGAGCCAGCCCTGTTATATGATTATTACCTGAAGTCAACAATTTACAAAGTTCTCTCTCTTCTTTTAATCAAGGTGAAATATATATAACATAGATTTTACTGCTTTATGTTACTGCTTTAACCAATTTTAGAGTATATGGCTTAAGCATTAGGTACATTCACACTGTTATATAACCTTTTCTGAAATTGAAACTCTATAGCCATTAAACACTAACTTCCCATAAGGTTCACTCTTGGTGTACCTTCCATGGATCTGGAGAAATGCACAGCGTACCCACCATTACAGAATCGTGCAGAGTATTTCCACAGTCCTAAAAGTTCCCTGTGTTCCACCTCTTCATTCCTTCCCTGCCCCCCAAACCTCTGGCAGCTGGGACCTGTGTTATTCCACATTCACCCTGTTATTCCTTGGGGTGCTGTTTGTAATAGCCAAAGATAGGAAATAACCTGAATGTCTACCAACAGGAGACTGGTTAAAGTAATTGAGACACATCTGTCCAGTGGAATTCCATGCAGCTGTTAAAAAAATGAGGGAGCTTAAAAAAAAAAACAACTTTTAAAACAGGCCATTTTGCAGTGCAGTTTCAGATTCACAACAAAATTGAGAGGAAGGTGGAGAGATTTCTTATATACCCTCTGCTCTCACGTAAGTACAGCTTCCCCTAGTATCAACACCTCCCCCACCAAAATGGTGCATTTGTTACAATCAGTGACCCCACAGTGATGCATTGTGATCACCCACAGTCACTAGTTTACGTTAGGGTTCACTGTTGGTGTTGTATGTACAGTCCATGGATTTGGACAAAATGTGTAATGACATATGTTCATCATTATAATATACAGAATAGCTTCACTGCCCTAAAGGGAACCATTTTTGGAAAGGAAGGGTGGAAGGAAGGAAGGGAAGGGAAGGAAAAATAGAAAAGAAAAGAAAACAAAAGGAAGGAAAAGAAAAGAAAAAGGGCTGGGTGCAGTGGCTCATACCTATAATCCTAGCACTTTGGGAGGCAGCTGAGGTCAGAAGATTGCTTGAGGCCATGAGTTCAAGACCGGCATGGGCAACCTAGTGAGAACCCCCCCCCCCCCATCTCTACAAAACAACAACAACAAAAACCGAAAAATTAGCCAGCTGTGGTAACATGCAACAAGAAATCTCAGCTATCCAGGAGGCTGAGGCAGGAGGATTGCTTGAGCCCAGGAATTTGAGGCTACAGTGAGCTATGATCACACCATGGCACTCTAGCCCAGGTGACAGAGCAGGACTACCTCAAAAAATAAAAATAAGAAAATGTTGAAAACAATACATTTGCTAACACTTTTTGTTTTTTAACAAAGTGTATGAGAGAACATATATTTGGATTTGCTTGTATCAGACTAATGAGGTCAGGGTGGGAGAAAGACTTTCAGTTAGTCTTTTCATACATCTTGATGTTAAAACCATGTGACTGCATGACCTATTCAGAATATAAATAAATATAGACATTGTAAAAGTTTAAATAATTCATCTTTTCATTTCATCAAACTTACGTCCAAGTTCATAAGGCCCACCAGGCTTTCCATGTTGACCACTGAGCTGAAAAGCTTCCGGTTAAAGGCAGAGCCACCCAGAGGTTGAACTGCTGGAATTGTCTCCATGCACAGAAGGCAGCTGGGGCACCACCCCTCCCAGGACCCCTGCCCGTCTGTCCTGCATCTGGCCTGCTATGCCCAGGCAAGGCCCAGCCCTCCATCTGCCGCCCCAGACAGGCAAGCTGCTCATTCCCTTCCTGCCAACTGAGCATCCTAATTACACAATAAATACTGATTGCCCATGACTAGGCTCCTCCAGAGTCATAGACAGTAACCAAAGTTGTGCCTAATGAGCCCCTCCATTAATTATCTGTGCTCCCTGCTCCAGGATTTAATTATGCTTTGGCAGAAACAGCAATCCACATAGGATGACCGAGGAAACAGAGCTTGCAAAGATGCTCTCTTCTCATCAGGAGACCTGGCAAAGTTGCTCCAAGGCCCCTGTAACTTTTCCAATGGATGGAAGGAGACATCAGAGAAGGAAGTCTGCATCTACTGAGTGTCTGCTGTATACTCAGCAGAAGGAGGCATTGTCAAATGCTTCATCTCACCTTGTCCTCACAACCACTGTTAGAGATGGGTCCTCAATTTACAGAGGAGGAAACGTAATTCTTGACAAGAATTAGCAGGCCAGGCCTGTTTGAGTTGCAGGTCCATTCAGTTCCACCACTTGCTGCAGGAGGGATAACCTTTGTGATAAAAATTTTCCGTTTACCAAACTGTTAACAAGGATTAACAAGGGTTATTACTTTTAGTCTCACATTCATTTAAGAAGACAAAACACTGACGTATCTGAAGCCCAGAATGACTGTGATGGACACACAGACGCACTCCCAGGTTTCACACCCCCAGCTTCCCTGTCAGAAAGGCAATGGAGTGGTGGGTAAGCGGCTGCCCTGACGTTGGTGCAAGTCCTTGCTCCATCACCTGCGGGCTGTGTGACCTCAGTCAGGCTACTTATTCTCCCCACCGAAGTACCTTATTGTTTGGCACTTGCAAGGATCAAATGATGTATTTACAGGGCATGGCACAATATCATTTCCCCAAGACTTTTCCTCTAGAGTTACACCTCACCAGCTCATGGACATTCTTTCAAAGCCGCTTCAATAGACTAAATGGAAAAAACTGGCCCCATTGGGGTTCATAATTTTCCTCTCTCCCTTTTGCAATATGACTTTTCTGCTTCTTCCATGAAGAGGTGGAGCTCTTAAAGCTGGGCTGGCCTTATCCTTTGTCGTGACCAACAGAGAGATGGAAATGATGGTGCCAGTTCCAAGCCTGGTCCTGCACTGCTTTGCTCATTCCCTTATACACCTGCTGGCACCATATGAATAAGATCAAGCCAGCCTATTGTATGGTGAGAGATACAGAGCCCAGTCACTCCCATAATCCTAGCCAATAGCCAGCCCAGTCAGAAGTCCACTTAAACCCGGTGGTACCCAGCAGACTGCCAGCTAACTATAGGCTGTAAGTTCAGCTAAGATCAGCTGAACCTGGTACAGCTCGACCTGGTACAGCTGAACCTGCAGATCATCCTTGGCTTGTGAGCAGTAATACTTTAAGTTGCAGAGTTTGGGGGTGATTTTGTTACATGGCAGTAGCTAACTGATACAGCTATTTGTGTAACTTATTCTCAGATAAGAACAGTAGTGGAGCACAGTATGGTTCCTGTTTCTCATTTCCTTCTGCTCAGGCTTAGGCAAAAGCAGTCTGTGACCACCTTGAAGGGAGATCCTGGAATTCATCTTTTTTCATTTTCTCCCAGAATCTGGTGGAATTCAATTCAAACAGTTCAAATTTCTTTTCTCGACACATGTCTTTATTTCATTTTTTTGAAACAGTTTTACGTCACCCTTGGTAGAGTGCTGTGGTGTCACACCTCATAGCAACCTCAAACTCTCGGGCTTAAGCGATTCTCTTGTCTCAGCCTCCCAAGTATCTGGGACTACAGGCACCTGCCACAACGTCTGGCTATTTTTTTGTTGTAGTTGTCATTGTTGCTTAGCAGGCCTGGGCTGGGTTCAAACCCACCAGCCCCGGTGTATGTGGCCAGTGCCCTAACC
Organism: Loris lydekkerianus; assembly: GCA_963574355.1. Classification (NCBI taxonomy): domain Eukaryota; kingdom Metazoa; phylum Chordata; class Mammalia; order Primates; family Lorisidae; genus Loris; species Loris lydekkerianus. The sequence continues at coordinate 31,488 of CAUYPK010065811.1, read as the reverse complement.
ACTGAGTTAGGGCTGAACTGTCATTCTTATTCTTATTCTTATTCTTATTCTTATTCTTATTCTTAAAAGATACTTATTCTTATTCTTATTCTTATTCTTAAAAGATACTTCTGCTGCATACAGAATTATAGAATAACAGTTATATTTTCTAAGAATACTAAAGGTAATCATGCTCTGCCTTCTGGCTTCCACTTCTGCTCACAAGAGGTAAGTTGTCAGTCTCGCTATTGCTTCTTGGAAAACAATCTCTTTCCTCCTTGGCTGCTTTAAAGATATTCTCATGGTTTCTGTTCTTATGTAATTCATTATGATTTGTCTAGGGGTGGATTTCTTTCTGGGGTTGGTTAGACTCCTTAAATATATAGCTTGATTTCTGTGTTAGTTAGAATAAGTTATGCTAGCTGCTGAAACAAACAACTTCCAAATCTCAGTGTCTGAGTAGAGTAAGAGTTTACTGGGAGATTATTGGTGGCATACCGTGCAATTCTCTCCTAAGCAGAGCCCAGGGGTCAAGTCTTCTTTATCTAATGCAGGGTTTTCAACCTATGGTCCATTGTTAGATCCCTGAGAATTCCACAGATAGAATTTAGGGAGTGCATTCATTTAAATTGGGAGAAAATTACATTGACATTTTCTTTACTTTGTAAAATTTAGCATTTTCTTTTATGAATATAGACAACAAACCACAATTTTATACCCATGAATTTTTTTTTACCATTTTATTATGAACATCATATATATTTTTTTTTTTGACATCATAGATATTTTTATTTCACATGCCAGTTGTTGAAGGTATCTTGAATGATTATTTACACTTATTTACTGCTTTGAAATTATGGTAGCATTAAACTTCCTGTGAAATTTCCCATTATCACAGTGTCTGTCTGTGGATGCTTGGTTCACATAGCTGGCCCATTATTGGGCAATATGGTACCCAATAATCATTCAGTTACAAATGGTGGCATTGTGTTCTTGAACATATCTATTTCTCTGCCCAGCTTTTCAGCATTCTCTATTGATGACTGTTGATCAGCACACAGAAGGAAGAGAGTCAAAGACCACTCACTGTTTAATTTTCTTCCTTCCTTCCTTCCTTTTTGAGATGGAGTCTCACTTTGTCACCCCAGGTAGAGTACAGTGGCATCATTGTTTCTTTGTGCAGTCTCAAACTCCTGAGCTCAAGTGATCTTACTGCCTCAGCCTCTGTCCTGGACTATAGACATGTGCTATCATGCCAGGCTAATTTTTCTATTTTTAATAGAGATGGAGTCTCGCTCTTGCTTAGTCTGGTCTCAAACTCCTGAGCTCAAGAGATTCTCTCACCTCAACCTCCCAGAGTGCTAGTGTTACAGGTGTGAGGCATCACTCCTGTTTAATGTCCTTACACAAGCTAAGTAGTAGCTGATTTGTCATAAAAACATATAATTCTGGGGCAGCGCCTGTGGCTCAAAGGGGTAGGGTGCCGGCCCCATATGCCGGAAGTGGTGGGTTCAAACCCAGCCCCAGCCAAAAAAAAACTGCAAAAAAAAAAAAAAAATCTATATCTATATCTATATCTATATCTATATCTATATCTATATCTATATCTATCTATCTATCTATATATATATATAATTCTGCTGCTCGGGAGGCTGTGGCAAGAGAATTGCATAAGCCCAAGAGCTGGAGGTTGCTGTGAGCTGTGTGACATCATGGCACTCTACCAAGGGTGGTAAAGTGAGACTCTTGTCTCTACAAAAATATATATATATATAATTCTGACTTTAATATGTCAGCACATTTTAAATGAATCATTGTGTGTTAATAGAGATGTACATATGTTTTTTTTATCCTTGTTTTTCCTTGGATGTCTGTTTCTTTTTCCACTGAGTATCTTATTTCTATTATTATTTTTCATTTCTGGGGCTTCCACTGATTCTTTTCCAATTTCTTTGTGATCATTTTTTAAAATGTATTTTTCATTTCCTAAACATATTTTCAAGCTCATATTCTGTTATGGACTGAATGTTTGTGTCCCCTGAAAATTCATATGTTGAAGCCCCAATCCCTGCTATGCTGTTATTTGGAGGTGAGGCCTTTGGGAGCTAGTTAGGTCTGGATGAGTCATAAGGGTGGAGCCCCATAATGGGATTAGTGCCCTTATAAGAAGAGGAAGAGACAGCAAGGTGAGGACACCACAAGAAGGGAGCTATCTAGAAGTCAGGAAGAAGAGCCTCATCAGACACTGAATCTTCCAGCATCTTGATCTTGGACTTCCCAACATCTAGAACTACGGGAAATAAATGGTTGTTTAAGCTGCCCAGGTTATGGTATTTTGTTATAGCAACCCAAGCTGACCGAGACACATCCCTAGTGCTAAGAACGAGGCCTGGAAAATAACAGATGCTCAATAACTAGGCCCTGCATGGAAGGAGTATATTCTATATGGTGCTATTGTTAGCTGTGCTAGACATGGCATCACGTGTATATGGAGGCTGTTGTCAAGGACTCACCCAGGGCTGAGGCAGGTACAGTTTCACCCACCACTTAACATCTGTGATTTCCTCATGTACATGTATAAATAAAAGATAATAATTACACTTCCTCCCAGACAGTGGTGAGGATAAATTATGATTCCCATCAAGCTTTTATAACATTGCCTAGAAAAACTTACTAAGTGAGTCCTATGTAAGATGCTATATGTTACTAAAATGTAATAGCAGTATTATGATTTCTTTTTATTATGATTATTGTTATTATACATCAGGCCCTGCTCTACACATAAGTTATTTAATCCTTTATAGACACCCAAAGCAATGGACATTAGCCACATGAGGAAATAGAGGCTCTGGGAGACTAGGTAACTTGCATTTGTTCAATAGACAATAGCTATAGTGCTATTGTGCCAATAAGCACTGTAAGAGTGGGACCAAGCTCTATGAGGGTGCTGTGGTGGTGGCTGGGAAGGGGGGGGCAGTTTCCCATGAGAGACCACATGTGACAGTGTCCCTCACACGGAATTACCCCTACACAAGTTACCTAGTCTCCCAGAGCCTCTATCATCCTCCCTGCTAAGCCTTCAACACTCTGTGACCCAGACAGCTCTGTCCTGTGCAGACAGGGAGAGTGAGGATCAGTGCTGCCCAGTGATGTGTCCAGGCCTTGCACAGTGAGGTCCAGGTCTGCCTGGCTCCAAATGGGGCTTTCTCCTACCCAAGCCTGCCTCCGCCCACGGCTGTCAGGAAGGAAAGGGGTCTGGAGTGAGTGGAGGCAAGGTGTGGAGCAGGATGGGTGGGAGGCCCAGGCCTAGGCGGCCCTGGCACAGTGTGAAGCATGGGAGTCTCGGGCAGTTCTGGGCAGGAGGAAGGAGAATCTGGATGGGGGGTGCAGGCTGCACTAGGGGAGGTTGGGGAGAGTGAGCTGAATCCTGCGCCCAGCTCCCAAGTGGCAGAACTCAGCAACCCTTCAGGGCCAAAGTGGGTGCTTCCTGTTCCTTCGGGAGCTGCTGGGCCCAGGGCTCCAGCAACTAGCAACTCCAGCTTTGGTTTATTTAATTTTATTTGCTTATTTTCATTTATTTATTTATTTATTTTGAGACAGAGTCTCACTCCATCACCCTGGGTAGGGTACAGTGGTGTCATCATAGCTCACAGCAACCTCAAACTCTTGGGCTCAAGAGATTCTCCTTCCTCAGCCTCCTGAGTAGCAGGGACCACAGGCACCTGTCATGATGCCCGGCTAGTTTTTTTATTTTTATTTTTATTTTGAGTAGAGATGGGGTTTTTTGAACTCCTGAGCTCAAGCAATTTGCCCACCTTGGCTTCCCAGAGGGTATTTTCTTTTTAAAGCAGCTGTGAAATGCTCCCCACATGTTGTTTCATTCATTTCTAGAAATGAATCTTGACCAGGCTTGGAAGTCAACAAAAGAAGAGCCGAGGTAGTTGCTTCTGTGACAGCTGTGACCTGGAGGCTTCAGGCTGCCTACTCGGCCCTTCCCAAACTGGGACTGTCACGTCTGTGCTGTGGAGACCTCATGAGCAAAATGCCAGATTGAGCTGCAGAAGCCCCTGTTTTCTAATTGTTTTAGCTGAGAACTCTCTGGGGTTTGGGCCGGATGTTCACTAGGGTACTTCATGCTTTCAAATTCCACCATCTGTTAAGCTCTAGCATGGCATCCACTGGGGGAAAGTCCTTGCCGACATGTTAATGGGCTACAGCGAGACCCCAGGAGAGGCCTTTACCTAAAACGGCTGCAATTTTGAATTTCCTGTGGAGCAAGACTGAATCTGGTTCAGAGCAGGATTCTGCAGGCTTGAAGATGACGCTTTGTCAGGCCATGGTGCCTCTGGCCTCTAAAAGGACTGCATCAAAGGAACAAAAGGCAAACATTCCCAGAAACGTTCTTTATGTTCCAGATTCAAAAAGGTACCCCCTTCCCCATAAAGCATCTGCTTCTCCCCAGTGCATAGGTAGAGGCTGCTGGTGTCGAGGAGGTTCATTCCCTGGCACCCCTGGCACTGGTGGGGGTGGACAGGTCACCGCCTCTAAAAGCCGAGTCTTAGAGCTCCGGCCATGAAAGTGTCCCTGCTGGCCTCTGTCATCATTCCTCTAATGGAGAAACAATCATAAGCCAGGAATCCTGAAAGGTGCTGGGCACACAAGGACCATTAGGGAGCAGTTCTTGCTCTCAGAGAGCAGCCGGGGTGATGAAGGCTGCAAACCAGGAGATGGGACATGGGTGAGGACGCAGGCCGGAGGTCATCTGCTAACTGGACCCACCACAGTTTCTTATTGCAGTCTCTACTTTTCCTGCCCAGCAGGCATTGGAATCTCTACCATTTGAAATTGCACACTGACCCAAGTTATTTAATGTTCTCCCCTTGGCTGTGGGCATCCTGGGGCAGGGACACAGTCCGTTCTGCGTGTGACTGTGGTCTGTGTCTAGCACATGGTCTGGCGCCCAGGACTGTTTTGGAGAATGAATGGGCGGGTAAAGGAGTGACGGGGTATACAGAATGGATGTGTAGCCAGGAAGGGTTCTGGGGGGTGGCAGCAGTGGCGACTGAGCTAGGACACAGCACAGAGCAGAAAGAGGACGATGCTTAGTGACCTGTGTAGCACGTCAGGTGGCGACTGTGTGAGAACCCCCGGGAGTTACCTAATCTTCACAGAATGCTGTTATTTGCGTTTTGCCCAATCTGTTTGAATTTGTTCTCCCTGTCAAGACCCAGGTCAAATGCTGTTCCTCCTGACAGCCAACCTAACCTTCAGAATGAAGCCTGTAGGCTGACCCCCATCCCACCCCATGTGGCTTATATAATACAATCACTGAGCAGGTACTGGGGGCCCAAGGGTAGCCTTGGTCCTGTTCTCCTTTGCAGTTGTTTTGCCCCTGGCTGCACACACCGTGTGAGCCGTTCTTCTCAAAGCCCCTGGGTCCTGCAACATGCACTGACTGGAGGCTCATGGGCCTTCAGGCATTGGAGCTTCACTTCCTGCTGATGACTCCAGCAGGGTCTATCTGCCTCAGGCGGGGTCCACGTCCAGGCGTGACCACGCTGTCTTGGTTTGAACTTCCCACTCTTGGGTCCCGCTGCCCACCCACCTGCAGTTACTAGAACATCAGCAGTACTCACTTAGTTCCTCTTTTGCTGAATCTTCCCGTTAAAATGACTTGATTATATAAAACATCTCAAATAACCAACATGAAATACACTCTACCTGACTATATTCAATCTGACTGGTAATCAAAAACACTGAGATACGAACTGTCTACTGGATTTGCAGAGGGCCTGTTTTTATGCTAATCCTTGTTGCTGGAGAGAGTGTGCTAAGAACCTGATGCACTTCTGGTGGTCAATGAGGTGATCTGCAAAAAGAGTCTGCAAATTGTCCCCACCCTTTAACGCAGTTACTCTAGAACAGTGTTTTTTAATCTTCTTTATCTGATGACACACTTGAACCGACAAACTTCCTTGGCACATCTATGTTATGTTGATGGAAAAAAAGTAACAAAAAGAATACACTTGCTGTGCTTTGATCTTCTGAAAATAATTTAATTAATGATTTTTAAAAATGTTGTGGCACACCAAAGATCCTCTCATGACACAGCAGTGTGCTGTGTGATTGAAAGTTGCTGCTTAGAAAGAAAGATGGAGACTTTACCTCTTTCATGTTTACATGGATGGAGCTAGAACATATTCTTCTTAGTAAAGTATCTCAAGAATGGAAGATGTACTTAGCCCTACTATGAAACTAATTTATGGCTTTCATATGAAAGCTATAACCCCGTTATAACCTAAGAATATGGGGAAGGGGGAGAGGGAGAGGAGGGGTGGGGGGAGGATGGGCGGAGGGAGGGTGATTGGTGGGATTACACCTGCCATGCAACTTACAAGGGTACATGTGAAACTTACTAAATGTAGAATATAAATGTCTTATCACAATAACTAAGAAAATGCCAGGAAGGCTATGTTAACCAATGTGATGAAAATATGTCAAATGGTCTATAAAACCAGTGTATGGTGCCCATGATTGCATTAGTGTACACAGCTATGATTTAATAATAAATGAAAAATTAAAATTAAAAAAAAATTGCTGCTTAGGTGTATTCTAAGGTGCTCATTCTCAATTCCAAAAAAAGGTTAATGCACACAACTTCTCATCACAGTATTATTTTGAATAGTGAAAGATTCTTTCTCTTCCAAAAGAGGACTAATGGATTGGTCCACTGAATGGGAATGTTGTGAAGCAATTTCAAACGGTGGTTAGCAACCTTAAAAGTTATGTGGAAGGTCCTAAGGTTGATCTCTTGGATTCCAAATACTGTTCTCCATTAAAAGGAACCACGGGGCTTTTTGCAGAAATGGAACATAGATCCAAGACCGGGAAGAACTAGACTGAAGTGGAATATCTTGGTTTGCCAGAAAGCAAAGAAGTGCTCAGAACGAATGGGGAGAGGCCAAGCCACAGCTTGGGCGTGAGGGGGTTGCTGTCACTGATTAAATCTGGCACAATTTAAATATCAACAAGAACGATGATGATAATGGATTTTAACACATTGCATTTTATTTTATTTTTGTTACTTATTTAATTACTTATTTATTTTTGAGACAATCTCTCTCTGTCACCCTGGGTAGAGTGCTGTAGCATCATCATAGATCTCAAACTTTTGGACTTGAGCAATCCTCTTGCCTCAGCCTCCCGAGTACCTGGGACTATAGGCATGCACCACTAGGCCTGGTTAGTTTTTTTACTTTTTTAAAATAGAGACAGGGGTCTCACTCTTGCTCAGGTTGGTCCCAAACTCCTGAGTTCAAGCAATCCACTCACCTTGGCCTCCCAGAATGCTAGGATTACAGGTGTGAGCCACATGCCCAGCCAACATATTGCATTTTAAAATAAAAAAAAAAAATAGGTAGGTACATAGTGATAGGATTTTTTTTTAAAAAAGAAGATGGCCAGGCGTAGTGGTTTATGCCTATAGTCCTAGCAATGTGGGAGGCTGAGGTAGGTGGATTTCCTGAGCTCACAGGTTCAAGACCAGCATGAGCAGGAGTGAGCCAGAGTGAGACCAAAAAAAAAAAAAAAAAAAAAAAAAATGCCGGGCGTTATGGCAGGTGCCTGTAATCCCAGCTACTTGGGAGGCAAAGGGCAAGAGAATCGCTAAAGGAAGAAAGGAAAAAAAAGAGGAAGTAGAGGGAAAGAAACAGGCCAGCTAGCAACAACAGAAAGAATGATGATAGAATTAGAAAATTACCATTTTGCAGCTACCAATATATAACAATTCAGGCAGGGACCACGAAAGCATTCTAAAACCAATGGAAGCTTGTTGGGGACTTAGACATTTTCAAGGTTTCCAAGGTATCACTGCACAAAACACTTATTAACAACAAAGGGGAAAATACACCTTTAAAATGGCCAGATCTGCCAGGAAGCATTTTAACCAAGTGATGGAATGTAGCATCACTGAGGGTACATACTTCCTGAATAATGTAATGACCTGGCGCCACCTACCATTCATCTAGTATTCTTCCCCCAAATGTTTAACCTGAATCTGATCATGAGGAAACAAATTCATGTCCTGGGGCCTCCTCCAAGTTATCTATCTGGCCCACACTCTTCAAAATATCAACCTGTGAAGGGCCAAGAAAGGGGGACAGGGCTGTTCTAGATTTAAGGAGACGGAAGACATATGCGATCTTGGATTGGATCCTGGATCAGAAAAAAAATGAAAAACAGCATGCAAAGAACATGTTTTAGACAGTTAGAAAAATTTGAATACGGACTCTGTCTAAGGTAATATCATTGCACAATGTCAGATTTCTTGGATGTGTTAATGGTTTTGTTGTTATATGGGAGACTACTTTTTATTCTTAGGCCCACGCTGAAATATCCCAGGATGGAGTGTGATGAGACCTGATCATTACTGTAAGTCCTTCTGCAGGTGATGGAGGGAGGGAGAAGAGCTGGGCCAAAATGTTAACAATGAAGAAGTCTAAGTGAAGGGTGTATGGATATTTATTATGTTATTTTCTCAAGTTTTCTGTAAGTTTAAAAATTTTCATAAATACTGCAGAAAGTTTTATGGGTGGTATTGCTATGATGCTGTTGTTAACCAGTATGTCAACAAAGTAGGAAGCAAAGTTGCTTATTCCTTTAGGTACGTAGTATCCACTGTGGATGTGGACAGCTCTTGTTTTATCACTCAGCTTCTGTTCTACCTCCAACCAGGAGCACCCTTGTTTTCTTTCAGCACTTACTCCTCTCCCTTTGAGTTCATGAGGTTTGGATATGGGCATATGAACCATGCCCACCTGTCTCCAGGGATTGGTGGGCACTTGTCTCAACTTGGTTCAACCAGGGCCAACAGACACCAACACCAAGGCTTTTGCAAAACTTATCAGGACAAGGTAGCGTTCCCCTCACTGAGGCCACCAGGCTGCTAGGATGTGAACTATCACTTGACAATTCTACACAGTGACACGAGGCAGCATGGTCACCTTTGTTTGGGGAGTGATTGCCTGTGGTTCAAATCTACACACAACAAACCAGAGGTAAGAGAAGGAGAGTGACACTGAAATTAAACACACCTGAAGTTAGTTGCAGATTTCCTTTTGGCTTCTTCCAGGTTAAGTTGTGTGTCTGGTGTTTAAACTCAAGGCATCCTGACGGCCGTAGTATGAAAATGCATAGAAAAGGTGTATCAGCGCATAAGAAATTGCCACAAGTTCAGCAGCTTTACTTAAACAACACACAGTCATCATCTCAGTTTCTGTGGGTCAGGAGCCTGGGCACAGTTAAGCTGGTCCTCTCTTCTTAGTCTCACAAGGCCATAGTCAATATGTCAGGCAGGCCTGTGGTCTCATCTGGAGGTTTGACTGGGGAGGAATCCACTTCCAAACTCATTTGCATTGTTGGCAGAATTCATTGCCTTGTGCTTGTGTTATGAGGGCTCCAGCTTTCTGCTCTGTGATCTGGAGGCTGCCCAAGGCCCTTGACACCATCTGGAGCACCCTGCTGCATGGGCTCCCTCACGTGGCTGCTCACTTTATCAAGTTAGCAGGAAGAGTTCGATCAGCTACAACAGTACATTTTACAATGTACGTAATCATGAGGCTGACCACTTATTGCCTTTCCCATGGAACAAAACCAAATCATGGGAGAGACATTCCCTCACACTTGCCATATTCTGTTGGTCAGAAGCAAGTCACAGGTCCTGTTTGCACGGACGAGGAGGGAATTACACAAAGACCTGGCACCAGGAGGTGGGGAATCATTTGAGGTCAGCGTGCAATCTGTTCACCGTTAGTGAATTCTGCCAGGCCAATCCTACAAGCTGCAAGGCACTTACTTACTGAGTACTATTGAGTGAATACTAAAGTATCACAAGTACTTAACCATATTTATTAAGATAATTTAACAGTAGATATCACTGGGAAATGGGGGAAAGGCGTGGTGGGAAGGGCACTAGGATTTTTGCTGTGCATGTGTCATTGGGATTTTTTTTACAGTAAGTTTGTATTCACAGGTTATACAATTTAAAGATATAATTAAAAATGGAAATTATATATATAGTATATAGGTCACTATGAAAGTTTTGAGACAGACTGTGTTATAGCCCATTATTTCATTTCCAAGAAACAATCAACAGCGTCCTTTCTGATTCACAAGTGCAATTTCTTTCTTTCTTTCTTTCGTTTTTTTAGAGACAGAGTCTCGCTTTATCGTCCTGGGTAGAGTGCTGTGACGTTACAGCTCACAGCAACCTCCAACTCCTGGGCTTAGGCAATTCTCTTGCCTCAGCCTCCTGAGTAGCTGGGACTACAGGCCCCCGCCATGATGCTCCGCTATTTTTTTGTTGCAGTTTGACCGGGGCCAGGTTTGAACCTGCCACCCTTGGTATATGGGGCCGGCGCCCTACCCACTGGGCCACAGGAGCCACCTATTCACAAGTGCAATTTCAACTTGTTTAGCTTATTGGTGTTGCTGGGAGGGCTTCATTTGTTTTCATCCACATGGATTTTACGTTTCCTGATTTTTGTGTATCCTTTCATGATGAACCACATACGATTTCAACTAAAAGCTGCTCTCCTTCCACTTCCAGACCTTCCTACATAACATACACATTCACAATTAGAAAAAAAAACCAAACAAACAAACAAACAAAAAAAACAACCAGAAGAAGATGGTCAAAATGGGACCACTTATTAGTTTATAGTATGGATGTGTGGGTGAATGATATTTCTTTATAATTTTCTGTATTTCCCAACAATTAAGGAATACTATTCTAGTAATAAAAAAAAAAACCCTGAGTGATTTGAAATGCTTTTGAGGTCCAATTTTATGGCTAAAAATAAAGCAAACCCTCTTGTTTACCTTCTGCAGGAAGGCAATTTCCTGCTTGGGTGGCTAGTGGAGTAACTGTTCCTAGAGCTCCAAGAAATAAATCAGATGGCAGCAGGGAACACACACCTGCTTCCTCTCACACTGATAAAGAACCATTAACTCTCACCAGAATGTACCTGGCTTTGTCCCAAAACTAAGTATTATTTGAAAAGATATAGCAGGTTTCCTCCAGCGACTAAAAGCTATTGGAAAGCCCAGGTCAAGAGGGGAAATAGAAGACTCTGCGCCAGACAGATTTAGTAAACTGACATGTTCAGTAACTGCATAGTCCAAAACCAGGTCTATATGTAAACAAACAAAAGACATACTTGATCTCATCTTTGTTACTGATTGGAGCACCTTGATAGGTCTTTGGATCTGTCTGCTTGTCTGTAAAATTATATAACTGAGTATGAGGGGTGTCCATTAGAGCTGAGCAAAGAACATCTCTGTAGTCAAAACAAACAAGAAACAAAATACAACAAACTTCCAAAGATAGGTTCATTGGGCTTGCTGCAGCCAGGGAGGATGTGTCCTCAGGAGTGTGTCAGTGAGGGACGATGACAGAGGCTTCTCAGGGTCTGGGCCTGTGCTGGATGATTGCGAGGCACAATAAGGAACTGGCGTGGGGTCTGGATTCAATGCTGTCAAAAAGCAGGGGCCATTCGGTGACTGGGGACCTCAGTCATTGCTGTCTCCAAGGAGGGTTCAAAGGGGGCTCGAGTTTGGTATGGGTTCAGGAACAGGGAACGCTCAGTAAAGAGCAATGCTCGTCTGCAGAGAGGAGTGTTTAGTAATTTTTGTGCTCACCAGAGCCGCCTTGTCAATGTCTTGTTCTGAGTACTGTTTATGTTCTGCTGGGAACTGGGAACGTGGTGGATTGGTTGTCAGCAGAGACACTTTTCACTTTCTTAGTCTCATCCAAGTTCAAAATTAACATACCATTCAATGAAAGTAACATTTGAATACACTTTACAACTTAGAAAATGCTCTTTTTACCTGTGGGGAAATTCTTTGTGATGGTGGCATTTTCTCCATTTTTAAAAACAAGGAAATTAGGGATGGGAGACTCTGAGTGGTTTAACCAGCACCTCAGGTAGTTGAGAATCAACCCAGAAAATAGTCCAGCATCCAGCTTTAAGTGTATCCTCCTTTTTGGTCACATGTCCCTGTTCCTTGTTAGTCCTAGTTTTGAAAATTGTGTATTGCACCAGTCCATACTGAGGACTTACTAAGTGCCCTGCACTAGTCTAGTCTCTGAAGAGAAATATCAGTTGTGGAGACCTCCTGGAGGGACAGAGCATGACGAGGCACCCTAGGAGCCACAGGCACCTCGTCACGGCCCTCAAGGGCTGCTATCACAAACTCCCAGTAATTTAGTAGCTTAAAACAACGCAGATTTATTCTCTCCAATTCTGGAGGACAGAAGCCTGACGTGGGTCTTGCTGAGCCAAAACTAAAGTCTCACTGCATTTCTTCATGGAGGTTCCAGGGGAGAATCTTCTTCCGGGTCTTTTCCAGCATTCTTCACCTCAGGGCCTTCAAAGCCAGCGGTGGGCTTGCCGTGACCTCTGCTTCCATTGTTACATCTTCTCTAACCCCTCTGCTTCCCTTTTCCGCCTTTTAAGGACCTCTGTGATGACGTCAACATAGCTAAATAATTTGTATTTTAGGATCCTTAACCATTTTCATGTTCACAGGTTCCAGGGATTAGGACAGGGACATCTTTGGGGGGAGCCATTCTTTTGCCTATTATCACCTAGCCTTGTAATTTTTTTTCCTCTTTTGAGGAGAAGAGGGAGGATTTCTGACTTCACAGAGAAAGTGGCATCTAAGGTGATGCCGGGAGGGGGCAGGAGTCAAGAAGTGAAGTGGCCCAAGCAGAGGGGAGGTCTGGAGGAAGAGAAAGCACGGCACGTGAGTGGGCACACCAGTTAGCTATCGTGAGGACAACCTCCAAAATCTCAGGTGTCACCATTCATTCAGGCTACATGTCCACTGAGGACACATTCCATGTTTACACTCTGCTCCGTGTCTTCTTCATTCAAACAATTCCTAGCCTAAAGGAACAGTCCCCACTTGGGATCCTCACGGAGGAGGAACCAGAGGAGAAGTCACAGATGACTCTGAGTTTCCTAGAGTGTCTCTTCCACTAATATTTCCCCAAAGCACATCCAGTCATACAGCCAAGGCTGACATTAGTGGAATGGGAAGTAAAATCCTCCCATGAGAAGCAGCAGAGAATAATTGAATAATTGGAAGGAATAGGCTAGTACGGTGGTCACGAGATGACAGCAGAATAAGGTGCGGGGAGTGGCTTGAAGTGCACAGGGTAGTGAGGGTCTGATCACATGCGACGTTAAAAGGCTTGGATTTGCTTGAGGAAGAGCAAGACCAGGTGTGGTAGCATGTGCCTATAGTCCCAGCTACTTGGGAGGCTAAGGCAGGAGGATCACTTGAGCCCAGGAGTGTCAGGTTGCAGCCAGATTTGATGACGCCTCTGCACTCCAGCCTGGGTGACACAGCAAGACCCTGTCTCCCTCCTCCTCCCAAAAAGATAGTGATTCAGGGCAGAGGGGGGTTACCAACCAGAAACAAAGTGGAATTTTTAATCTAAAATCCTTACCTTGGCCCCCAGGATTGGCTTGACGCTCCCTTTATCCCTAGGCTACAGTGCCATGGCACGATCACAGCTCACTGCAGCTTCGAACTCCTGGGGTAGCTGGGACTACAGGTGCACACCACCACACTCAGCTTATTTTTTTTTTCTACTGTTTCATAGAGATGGCATCTTTATATATTGCTCAGGCTGGTCTTGAACTCCTGGCCTCATGTGATCCTCCTGCCCCAGCCTCCCAAAGTGCTAGGTTTCCAGGTGTGAGCCACCGTGCCTGGTCAGTTTTAGTCCTTGAACATGCCAAGTACATTCCCATTCAAAGGCTTTGTGCTTCTTATTGAACCTACTGCCTGGAAAACCCACCCTGTATTTTTAGGGCTCTCCACTTTACTCAGGACCTGCTTGGGTATCTCTGTAGAGAGGACGTCCCCTGTTACCCACTTCACCCCATTTAATCTTTCATCACAGCATTGAACACGGAGTGATGTATTATGATTATGTTCATAGTCTGCTCTCCCCACCTCAGGGTAAGTTCTACAAGGGCAGTGACGTCTCTCCCCCCCCCCCATTTCCAGTTCCTAGAAGCGGCCCGTGCACAAGGCACCCATAATTCAAATGACTTTGTAGTCTTAATATGGTTTAAAATAAAATTAGTTTACTGCCTACTTTTTCCTTCAGACATCTTCTATAAATAAAGCTTCTGTGTGTATATGTAACACATTTGACATTCAAGTGTTCTTATGAAAAGAGCTTCATTTATTTTGAGGTGTTTGTGGGTTCTGCGTGCGTTTGGAGAGCAGATCACCATGGAGAAGTGTGGGAATTCAGATTCAATTAATCCATATTCTTCTCAGCCAGGAAAGAACAGGAATATAGTACTAGTCTTAATGTGTGCAGAATAATCACTGTCGAGACCTCTTTCTCAGTCATTTCTTTCCTCTGGCCAATCACAGTCTGACGTTCCTTAGGCTTTACTTCTTGGCTATCCCTTAGGCTTCACCAGCTCTTTCCTTCTACTTCCACCCAGACCAAGATGCCCTCATTGGCCTTTTCCAGCACGCAATGGGTCTCTTGCAATAGGGAGCCTAGGGAGGCCTATTCAGTCGTTTCTACCATCCCCTTCTTCCCTAGCCTACTTCCTCATCTACAGAAATAACAGGGAAAGCCTATTGCCATCATATTTTAACAAAACCCATGCTTGTCTGTTGAAGTTTTTGTTCTGTAGCAATAGGAAAGGTAGTTTTTACTCAGCACAAGGTCTAGAGAAAGGGAAATTTTAAAATACAGGTAATTTTATTTTCCAATTGACACCTATAAATTCAAACCAGTATAAGAGCTCTGATAATATATTTACATATACACACATACACATTCATTTAAGTATCTTTAAATACAATGGGTTAAGAAGGCGAAAACTTAGTTCTCATGCAACCCCTTTAATTAGGTCAAGTAGGTTTTCTATTATCTGAGGATAAGTGAATGAGAGGACTTTTGAAAATTCCCCAGTTAATGGTCAAGAGTACTGAAAATGAAACCCAATTAAAGATTTATGTAACTACAGAAGAATAATCCCGAAACATACTGTCAAACTATTTTCAAAGCCAAGTATGTGTAAAGACTGAACAAAAGACTCAGAGATCTCCTAACAAAAGCCAGGAGGACATACATGGAGACAGAAAGTCTGGCAATCCACAATGGAGAAGCAAGTGTCGTTTTCCATTTTAAGTATGTAACCTAGTTTTCAACATTTTCCAGAAATATTTCCAAATTAGGAGAGGGAAGGAAAAAAAACCTTTAAAATATATTAACAAGACTTAACTCTTACTTTATTCAGTTTGAGATCAGCCCTGATCTCAGTTCAGATACTCTGGGGCTATCAGATCTGAGAAAGACTGTGCCGTAAATCCTATGCAGACCTAGTCATGTGTCCCTACTGCCAACCTCCAACATTTGCTTTTATATTATGTGGAACTTTCTGCCTTTTTCATTGCTGCCAAGAAGAAAAACAGCCCAAATATACCAAAGATGACCTTTTCTAATGAAAAAAAACATACACATCTCCTACAGTACCAAAACTTCTGAAGGATTTACAGGGCTCATGTCAATTAAAGTCATGGTAGAGAGATGGTTAAGAATAGAAACTTTGGTCAGGTTTTCAGTTAGGCACCAAGCAGACTGCTTCAAAGACATTCCCCCAATAGGAAAGGGCTTATACCCTTGCACAGACCAAGAGCCACACATACTAATTTCACGTGAAGACAGGCCACCAGTACCTGGGTGGCAAAATAACCTAAGAATTCAGATGTGAAGATGAAAGTCAACAGAGATACTATATTGAACTTAAAGAATAAATCTATAGCACCTCTGCACTAGAGTGTTTTGTTTTTGTTTTTGAGACGTTTCACTTTGCTCCCCTGGGTAGAGTGCTGTGGCATCATAGCTCACGCCAACCTCAAACTCTTGGGCTTGAGCAATCCTTGTCCCTCAGCCTCTCAAGTAGCTCAGACTACAGGTGTCTGCCACAATGCTCAGGTAGCTTTTCTTTCTTTTTTTTGAGACAGAGTCTCACTTTGTCATCCTCAGTAGAATGCTATGTCAGAGCGACCTCAAACTCTTGGGCTCAAGTGATCCTCTTGCCACAGCCACCCAAGTAGCTGGGACTACAAGCACCCGTCGCAACCCCCCACGATTTTTTGTTGTTCTTGTTGCCATTGTTGTTTTAGCTGGCCTGGGCCAGATTCAAACCCACCAGCCTTGATGTATGTGGCTGGCGCCCTACCCACTGAGCTATGGGCGCTGCCTCAGCTAGTTTTTTTAGCTTTTAGTAGAGACAGGGTCTCTCTCTTGCTTGGGTTGGTTTTGAACTCCTGAGCTCAAGCTCACCCACCTCGGCCTCCCAGAGTGCTAGGATTACAAGTGTGAGCCACCACATCCTGCCAGCACTGCAGTGTTTTAAAAACGCATAGGTTGGTGAAACAAATTTGACTCCTAAATGCTACTGGCTGGGACTATGGACATCATGGACTTACTGAATGTACAGACCAGAGAAAAGGAAACCAGGAGGAGGCAAACAAGGAGTAAAGGAATAAGAAATCCAGGAAGGATGGAGAGAAAAGGCAGAAGTGTGCACTGGGGAGCAGGGCAAACCACAGGGAACCACAAGGGCCTTCAGCTGCTGGCTTGGGCTCTACTCACGAAAAGTCCATCTGGAAAAGTCTTGTTTAATGGGGATGAAAAGCCATTATTATTATTATTTTTTATTAGTATTAGATCATAGCTGTGTACATAAGGCGATCATGGGGCACCATGTGAAAAGCCATTATTTTAAAAAATAAAAATGCATAGTACATCTTATGTATTTATAAAAAGACTTGCACAAATCGGGCCTATAATATGTAAAAAGCAAATCTCTACTTACAAAGTTAAATGTAAGAAAATACAAAAGAAAGACTAAATTATCAAAACAGAAAATCTTTTATTTTTAGCACTAAGTACAATTAGTTTCCCTGATTATAACCCATAATCAGTGTCTCCTAAAATACAGGATGGTCTGTACAGAAGTGAATAACCTCAGTATCTTTCTCTATATATATTAGGACCACTCAGAAAAAGCAGAGCTGAGGTTAAATTATTCTGTTTTAGAAACTCTTACCATTTGAAGGAAATAAGAGGAAGATTTAGGTAGCAGAATACTTTATATATATATATATAATAACTTAAAAAGTTAAAAGCTTGTAGTGATAAAATAATCTTGTGCATTCTTCTCAGGAATTTTAGGCAATTGGCCTTTTTGCAGATCCCAAGTCCAGAAAAAAACAACCAATCAGTGCAATTATCAGGATTGGTTCATTTGCCACGTGGTTGGTCATGGTGCATTTCTGGTGTGTATGTCAAAAGAACAATCATGACCCAGAGGTGAAGCAAAGCCTAAAGAAAGAAAAACAATTTGTGGATTAGTCAATCAATCCATCTTTACCAAAACCCACTGCTTAGTGCACTGAGAGAGAAAAGGAGACTTTGTCTTATTTGTCTGTGTGTCCCCTAAAGAATATACTGTGTCTGAAACCTGGTAGGGACATAAGACTGGGTAAATAATGAGGGAACAAATGAGTAAACAATTAAATGAGCTCAGTGCAATGGAGGGTAGTAAGGAGTAGCTATTCCTACTGAATGCAGTTGAGAGGAATAAAGTCTTGAACTCATTCATAATATGCACATGTACACATAAACAGCCATTCAGGTGATCATAATGCAGAGTGGATGGCAGGCTTTCACCTGCTAGATATACAGGGACTTGGCTGGGAAGACTTAGAACAGAGTTACAGTTGTGTTTTGAAAGGCAGTTTAGCCAAAGTTTGGTGAAGAAGAGATGGAAAAACGTTCTTGCCAGGAATAATGTGTCAGGTTTCAGAGGCTGATTTTAGGGTCCAGTACATGATCATAGTGATAAATTTCCACTAATTCCCTCGTGGTAGTACCAAAATGATACAAGATTCTATTACTAAGTGCCTCATCACTTCATAGTGGGCAAAAAAATCACACATCATGTACTGAGTGCTGTGTTCCTCATAATCACTAACACCTGGAAAATCAACCCCTCTGATGCGATTCCTTTTTTGTTTTCCCTATCTTACAAAGGTTTATTTAAAGGAGTAAGTCTTCCCTCTAGTGGATCACAGAGAAACTTCTTTTTAAGTAGGCTTTTGTTTCTTTTTAAGAAAGCAGACAATCTTAATTCAACCCAACCCCTTTTAGACATACCCACTCAGAATAGCTAGTGAGCTTTTAAGCACAAAGGACACGTGAAATGGCACTCCCAACTACTGTAAACGTTTTATTAGAGCTAAGAAATATAGAACAAAGTAAATCAACCTTGAGATCCTTTTAGAAAATAAAGCAAAACACAGTAACTTTATAATACCAAGATAAAATAGAACCAATTATTTTATATTGTATTTTTAAGATTAGAAGGGCTTAAAAATGGAAGTAAATGC
This sequence comes from Loris lydekkerianus, assembly GCA_963574355.1. Taxonomy (NCBI): domain Eukaryota; kingdom Metazoa; phylum Chordata; class Mammalia; order Primates; family Lorisidae; genus Loris; species Loris lydekkerianus. Next base: position 13,011 of record CAUYPK010065811.1, on the reverse strand, counting down.
ACTAAATTTATTTGTAGTTAATCCTTTTGAGTAAATCTGTATTCTATACATAATGAATTAAATCTGTATTCTATACATAATGAATTATTAAATTATAGGTACTTAAAGACAAAAACCTTTTTTTTTTTTTTTAAAGACAAGAGTCTTACCCTGTTGCCCCAGGCTAGAGTGCCAGGGCATCAGCCTGGCTTACAGCAACCTCCAACTCTTGGGGTCGGGTGACCCTCCTGCCTCTGCCTCCTGAGTAGCTGGGACTACAGGTGCTCGCCACAATGCCCAGCTAAAGCAAAAAATCTTAATGACTAAAAATGAGTTCATTCTTTCAAAATGTATTGCTAAAATATCAGTAAAATCAGCACTGGGAAAAAACTAGTGAAAAATCAAATGCAGCATTAGTTTTTCAAACTCATTTACTTACCATATATATAATTACAAAAACTCGTGCTACAGGGTATCTTCGAAGAAAAATTCCCAGGCGGATACTGTGCAAATGGGAGTGGGAGAAGAGAGTTACATTCAAAACAAATCTTCCTGTAATAGCAGGGATTTTTTTTTTTTAATTTCTATTCACGTGGAAGAATGATTTTTGTAGTAGGCTGTTACATGATTACTGGAAAATAGCTATATAGAAATGCCATAATAGCAAACAAATACATTTATGATTATTTGGGACTTGCTTGTTAAACTCAGTACAAAGTATTTCTCTAAATTCTATGGCTACGACTGTAGGAGGCAAACTTGGTTCCACTCTAAATCATTTTTCTTTTAGGAGCTATAGAAGTTACAAAAGATGATGTGGATGTCAACCACGTGAATGGGCAAAAAACAAGAGTTTGGTTGGCATTAACCTGCAAATAGCTCATCTGGGAGCTTGTTCACAGATATATGCTTCGAAAATGCACAAAGTTATAGAAACTCAAGTAGACACCTGAGCAAATAAGTATAGAGGTAATATGATGTCTAGACCTTATAACCCATGCCTCTTTGCAACATTTTCCCATCAAGATGGATATACGTACAGGCAAATATACCTTTCTGCTTTCTCCCTTTTTTTTTTTTTTTAGAGACAGTCTCACTTGGTCATCATAGCTCACAGCAACCTCCAGCTCCTGGGCTTAGGCAATTCTCCTGCCCCAGCTTCCCGAGTAGCTGGGACCACAGGCGTCCGCCATAACGCCTGGCTATTTTTTTTTTCAGTTTGGCCGAGGCCATGTTTAAACCTGCCACCCTCACTATATGGGGCTAGCGCCCCACCCACTGAGCCACAGGCGCCGACACTTTCTACTTCTTTCATTGCCAATAGTATAATGGCTTCCATATAAATTCTCCAAAAATTATGTATGTTGAAAAATGAATAGTTGAAACAGAAGTGCCTAATTTGGAGATAATAATTACAACATCCTAGTACCACAGCTTCAGGAATCTTACTATATCATTCTCCTTACTTTTAAGTAATTTAAAAAATGTAGAAAAGTACTGTGCAAACAATTTATTAAAACTGTGTTTAATTATAAACACTAAAAGGAAAAAGGGTGTAATATGTTATTTAGACATGAACTTTATCAAGCTATATGTAAACTGTTAAAATATTTTCTTGAGAAGGTGGATGCCTGCTGGTCTAAAAATGTTTGTGTAACTGTACAGAACATAAATTATGTTATTTGTGTAACACATTAAGATATATATTAAAATTAAGTATTGTTCAGTTATATATAATAGCATCTTTTATTCTAATCACATGATAAAATATTAGGATAAAATGCAAACGTATAGTTTTATATGAGACAGGCTCTCAATGAAATTTAATTAGTTTTTTAATAGAGTTTATTACAGAAAGAAGAGTCAGTGTTAATTGTCTTCGATAAAATGTGGGCACTGGCAGACCTCATGAAGCATTCCATGGTACTGAAATGTCACACAAAAAATAAGGTAAATGTCATTTTATTGATTTTTTTATTTTTGAGACAGACTCCCACTTTGTTGCTCTGGGTAAAGTGCCATGGCATCGTCATAGTTCAGAGCAACTTCAAACTCTTCAGCACAAGAGATCTTCTTGCCTCAGCCTCCCAAGTAGCTGGGAATACAGGTGTGAGCCACTATGCTGGGCTAGTTTATATATATATATATATACAGACACGTGTGTGTTTGTGTATGTATGTGTATGTATGTGTGTATATATATATATATATATTGTATGTATGTGTATATATATATATATATATATATATTTTTTTTTTTTTTTTTTAGTATAGATAAGGTCTCATTTTTTGCTCAGGCTGGTTTGGAATTCCTGAGTTTAAGCAATCCACCTGCTTAGGCTTCCCAGAGTGCTAGGATTACAGGCGTGAGCCACCGCACCTGGCCAGTAAATGTCACTTTAAATACCAGGTCTGTCTAACAGGACTCTGGATCTCAACCACTGAAAAATGTTATAAAAACAGCTGATAGCCCATCTTTCATCCTCATTGGCACTTCTTACCTAAATTGGTCAATTGAACTAGCAGCTTTGCGAACTTTTCCGTACATTCCTGCCAGATTAGTTTCTGTGTCACTAAAAAGAACAGGAACATTTCGCAGACGTGTGCCTGTTTAAATAAGAAAATAAATTAATGTACTGACACCAAAAACTAACTTTCTAAGAAAATTATAGTTAGAAATACATTACATGTGGAAGAAATTCTCAAGGCCAACTAAGCATCACACCAAAGCAGATGAAATCATAAAGACAGATAAATGAGCCCTTTGTTCCTATAGTAACAGGATTGAGGCTGGGCTGAGGACTCCAAACTTTGTACTCCAGCACAGATCCCCCATCCCTGCCAGACTCATCCAATGGCCTATTCACCTTTCTCTGGATGGTGAACGGGCACCTCAAACAGCATGCACACTAGGATTCTGATTTCCTACCCTTGTTGCCAACCTGCCTCTTCTACTATTTTCCCTGTCTTAGGATACATCTCTATCCCTCTGCTCAAGCAAAAACCTTTACTCCTTTCTTTCTCTCAAACTGCATATCTAATCTGCCAGAAAATTCTGTCAGCTCACCTTTAAAATAAATCTCAATTCATCCCACAATCCCATTGGTCTACAATGGCTCCCCTGCCTCCCCCAGCCCAGTCCCCCTGCCTCCACTCTTAGCCCTCCGCAGCCTGTTCTCCACATGGCAGCCAGAGCATCCTATTAAAATGCAAGTCAGATCAGTCACCCATCTCAAGATCTTTCATGGCTTCCTACCTCATTCAGAGTAAAAGTCCTCACACAGGCCTAAACAGCCTCCTCCAAGCTCTCTGGATTCATCTCACACTAGTCTCTCCTTCACTCAGTCCATTCCAGCTGCACTGTCCTCCTTGCTGTTCCTGTAACAGCCAGAACACGCCTGCCTCAGGGCCTTTGTACCTGCTCTGCTCTGCGGGGAATACCTTTCCTCTAGGTCTCTTTACTCCACTACCTTACTTCTTCTGGGACTTTAATAATGAGGTCTTCCTTGACCGCCCTATTTAAATTATAATCCCATCCCCATACTTGGACCCAGTAATTCCTTAAAACTGTATTTTTTTTTAAGTTTTTAAAAAGAACTTAGAGCCAAAGAACTGAGAGATTTAGTGAATGACTTCTTGCAGATTTTATGAAGTTCTAAGATTAAACATTTGATCTGTTGATGCTTAAAACATTATTTTAGATTATATATTTTAGGAATCTATAGATTTCCTAAAATCAGAGCATGAATATACTTATGTGAACCATATATTAGCTTTAATACTCAGATTTATTTATTGAAAGAGTATTCAAACAAATCTTGCTTAATATTTCCTGAAACTTCCCCACTACTGAATTACTTGCCTTGTTGGCATCATTTATCTTGTTACATATTTTACACATTTTAAGATGGTTATCAATCCTCAGGCCTCCTTTCTCCAAGTCTAATACCAATGAGGGATAGTAATCAGTCCGTTATCCAGTTTACTAGTGACAATACTAAATGGTCCAGGTCTCAAGTCAGCAAACTGAGTCCTTCATTGGATACAAGTTTTTTTCTTTTCAAATAAAAATAGCCTCTCTGTTGTTTTTTCAAAGTTATGTTTGAATGAAGTGTTCTGAGATTCTTTTTCTGTTTGTTTACCTTCGCCACTGTCAATTCCGGCCATATTAATAGAAGATCCGTTACTACTACTTCCAGAGGCAGAGTTCATCTGCTGTTCCAGGCGCTCAAGTTGAAAGACCAGGGAGTTCTTTTCTGTGCTGAGACTCTCCAGCATGGTTTGCTTCTGGATGAGGGTCTCTGTTAGCTGATGGAGTCGACTTTCTAACTCAGACTGACTGCTATTGCTTAATGTTTTATTGGTAAGCTGAAAGGCAAAGTGTTCATAAAATTATCACATAAAATGAAAGTCAAACAATATAGAAATCACACTGTATTTTTATAGTAAATCGTGGCATCAATTGGTATTCCAAAACTCTACAATGATTCTTACATTGTCCACAGAAGTCATTTTCAAAAATATTAGCAGGGTCACAAAACCAATTTGGTGGGTCAAAACCAGCCTTTAAAAATGTAATAAAATAGAACGGGTCAATTTCTGGTATTCATGTAACACACAGTACGTGACAGTAATATCTTGCGAAACTCCTGCTTGGTTTTGTACATGTAAGTGCCTGTGAGAATTAAGACATGATGTAAACTGTATTTCTTACTGAAGCATGATGGTCAAGAATATTTCATAACATGGGTTTATAGGACCCAGTTGAAACTTCTCAGTCAGGATTCAAAAGTGTCCATAATTTAACAGTTCTGCTTTAGTGCAAAGACCACAGCCGTAGGTTTTCACCTCTACTGTTCAAATTTGGACAAACTGCTACACTCTTCTGAATCTGTTTCCTCATCTGTAAGTGTGGATAACAGAGCCTGTTGCCTACAGTACTTACAGTATTAAATGAGAGCATTTTCATGGTGGGTCTGGCTGATAGTTGGTACTTAACAATTTTCTTCATTCCACCCTCCACTCCATTTGGTCTTGTGTCTTGCCCGTCCCCACCTTCCTCTACTCCCACCCGGCACCTGCTTTGCTGGTCACAGTTCCCGTGTTCAGGCTCTCCCTGCCTTCAAAGCCTCTTTGTGGGAATCCTCTCCAAACACTCCAGACCATGCTGACCTCAGCTTTCTTCTAATTGTCTTGGTATTTATTACTCTGATAACAACAGAGTGGGAGTCAGTTTTGCCTCCTCAATGAAACTATTAAATCAGCTCCATGAGGACAAGAAACATTGTTAACATTGTTAACACATCAATACAGTTTTGAAGAGGCCGATAGTCAGATCTAAGTTTAAAATCCCAGCACTGTCATTTCATTTCCTAGCTACGATCCTGGGAAAACTGTTACATCTGAGCCTCTGTTTCCTTGATCACCGATAGTCAGATCTAAGTTTAAAATCCCAGCACTGTCATTTCATTTCCTAGCTACGATCTTGGGAAAACTGTTACATCTGAGCCTCCGTTTCCTTGATCACAGGACGTGATGTTTACTAGAATGAAGTAACATATGAAACATCTCACATGGGACGTGTCATATGGTAGGCTCTTAAAATATTAGCTACCATTCTTGTGAATCTCTTACAGTACTCCCCATAAGTTAAGCACAGGTCTAGGTCCATAACAAATAACTACCACATGGAATTATATTGAGTATAAACTAAGGTTTATTTACTATTAAAAAATGTTCAATTTTAAGATTGTACTGTGATTCCCCCAATCAACATACTTTTAATATTTTTTAGTCAAGGTAAAATTTACAGGCCAGAAGTGGCTCACACCTGTAGTCCCAGCTACTCAGGAGGCTGAGATAGGAGGATAACTTGAGCCCAGGAGTTTGAAGCTGCAGTGAGCTATGATTGCACCACTGCACACCAGACTGGGTGACAGTAAGATTCTCTCTTAAAAAAAAAGGAAGAAAGGAATCAACAACCAGTGGTGAAATACCCATATCTTATGTATACAATGAGTTCTGACAAATATGTAACTATATAACCAACACCTAGGTCTAAACCTAAAATACTTCCTTTACCCCAGATAACCACTGGTCTGATTTCTATCACCAGAATTTAGTTTTGCCTTGAATTGCCTATAAATGAAATGACACAGTATGAATACTTTTGTGGGTGGATTTTTAAAAAAAAAGTCATCCAAATTGTTATGTGTGTGTGTGTTTTTTTTTAAACTGACAAGTGGTTGGTAATTTGTTTATCCATTCACCTGTTGATGGACATGTAGGTTGTTTCTAAGTTGAGCTATTTATGAACAAACATGTTAGAAATATTAACGTACAAGTCTTTTTGTGGACATATGTCTTCATTTTGATGGAGTAAATATCGAGGGTCACAGGTTAAATGTTAACCTTATCAGAAGTAGCCTGTTTTCCAAAGTGAGTAAGAGAGTTCCAGTTACGCTGCATCCTCACCAACAGCTGGCACTGACAATCATTTTTCATTTCAAGCATTCTAGTATGTGGAAGTGTACCTTACTGATAATTCTGAACACCTACTTATGTGCCTATTTGACCACTGATATGCAGGCATACCTCAGAGACACTACGGGTTCTGTTCTAGACCACTACAATAAAGTGAATATTTCAATGAAGTGAGCCATACGAACTTTTGGTTCCTCAGTGTGTATAAAAGTTACCCTTACGCTATACTGTAGTTTATTAAGTATGTAATAGTATTATGTCTAAAGAAACAATGTATCTGAGACTTCAGTGTTTGTAATCTTTCTGCTGCAGGAGGGTCTCATCTTGATGTTGATGGTTGCTCACTGATTTGGGTGGTGGCTTTGAAGACAGGTAGCTGTGACAATTTCTTCTAATAGGACAACTATGAGGTGTGTACACTGACCGACGCTTCCTTTTATGAAAGATTTCCCTGTAGTATGCAACGCTGCCTAATAGCATTTTACCCAGTCTAACCTCTTTCAAAATTGGAGTTAATCCTCTCTGACCCTGCTGCTACTTGACCAACTAAGTTTAAGTAATATCTGAAATCCTCTTTTGTCATTTCAACAACGTTCACAGCATCTTCACCAGCAATGACTTAGATCTCAAAAAATCACTTTCTTTGCTCATCCATAGGAAGCAACTCAGATTAGTTTTATCATGTGATTGCAGTAATTCAATTACATCTTCAGGCTCCCCTTCTAGTTCTAGTTCTCCTATGATTCCCACCATAGCCACATTCACTTCCTTCACTGAAGTCTAGAATCCCTCAGTCATCCATGAGAGATGAAGTCAACTTCTTCCAAACTCCTGCTATGATTCGTATTTTGCCCTCCCATGAATCACAAATATACTTAATGGCATCTAGAATGGTGAATCCTTTTCAGAAGGTTCTCAATTTATTTTGCCCAGATCCATCAGAGGAATCACTATCTATGGCAGCTATAGCTTTACAAAACTTATTAATGGCTAATAAACATAGGAGAAAATGCTCAACATCAATAATCATTAGGGAAATGCAAATTAAAACCATAATGAGGTTATCACCTGACTCCAGTGAAAATGGTTTTTATCAAAGAGTCCCCAAAAAACACATGCTGGTGGGGATGTGGAGAGGAAGGAACACTTACATGCTATTGGTGGGGCTGCAAACTAGTGCAACCTTTATGGAAAACAGTATGGAGATTCCTCAAAGAACTAAAAGTAGACCCACCACTTGATCCAGCAATTCTACTACTGGGTATGTGCTCAAAGGAAAAAATAAAAATCAGTTTATCAAAGACACTTGGACTCAATGTTTGTTGCAGCACAATTTCAGAGGAGATTAATAAAATATGGTATATGTATACCATGGAGTAATACTCAGCCATAAAAAATGAATTAATACCTTTTGGAGCAATCTGGATGGAATTAAGAGACCACTCTCCCAAGTATCACAAGAATGGAAAAACAAACACCACATTTACTCACTATTAAATTGGAACTAACTGATCAGCATTCAGGTGCACAGACAGAAGTAAAACTCAACAGAAATCAAGTAGGCATGATCATATTAATGTACACAGCTATGATTTAATAAAAAAATAAATTAATTAAAAAAAAAAAAAGAAATCAAGTAGGTGGGAGGGGAGAGGAAGGAATAAGTGAAATCAGGCCTAATAGATACAAGGTACACTACCTGGTGATGGCCACATTCGTAACTCTGACTCAAGTAGTACAAAAGCAATTCATGTAACAAAAATATTTATACCCCTGTAACATTCTGAAATTTAAAAAAAACAAAACGCATTTCTTAAATAATAAGACTTGAAGGTCAAAACTGTGCCTTGCTTTCTGTGCTACAGGCATGAAAATACATTCACCTCCCTGTACATCTCCATCAGCTCTTGGGTGACCCGGTGCAGTGTCAATGAGTAGTAATATTTTGAAAGAAATCTTTTTTTCTAAGCATTAGATCTCAACAGTGGGCTAAAAATAAACCACACTGAAAACAGATGTGATGTCACCCAAGTTGTGCTGCTCCATTTGTGAGCACAGAAATAATAGATTTAGCATCACTGTTAAGGTCCTAGGACTTCCAGAATAATAAATGAGCATTGGCTTCAACTTAAAGTCACCAGCCATGTTAATCCCTAGTGAGAATCAGGCCGTCCTTGAAGCTTTGAAGCCAGGCACTGCCATTTCCTCACTAGGTAGGAAAGTCCTAGATAGCTTCTTCTTCCAAAGAAGGCTGTTTTGCACATGGAACATCTGCTGTTAGTATAGCCACCTTCATCCATGATCTCAGCTAGGTCTTCTGGACAACATGTTGCAGCTTTTCCATTAGCATCTGCTGCTCCACCTTGCACTTTCACATTACAGAGATAGACTCTTTCCTTAACCCTAATGAACCAACCTCTGCTGGCTTCCAATTTTTCTTTTACAGCTTCTTCACAGAATTGAAGAGAGTTGGGGCCTTGCTCTAGATTAGACTGGCTTAAGGGAATATTATAGCTGGTTTGGTCCTCTATTTAGATCATTTGAACTTTCTCTTTTTCAGAAATAAGGCTGTTTTGCTTTCTTATCATTTGTGTGTTCATTGGAGTAGCACTTTTCACTTTCTTCAAGAACTTCCCATTAGCATTGCAACCTGGCTAATTGGCACAAGAGGCCTGGGCTTCTGGCCAATCTTGGCTTTCAACACTGCCTTCCTCATCAAGCTTACTCATTTCTAGCTTTTGATTTAAAGTGAGAGACATGTCACTCTTCCTTTCATTTGAACACTTAGAGACCATCGTAGGGTTATTAAGTGGACTAATTTCAATATTGTTGTGCCTTCTGTGCGAATAGAGAGGTCTGAGGAGAGGAAATGAGATGTGGGAAAGGCCAGTTGGGACAGTCAGAACACACAATATTTATCAGTTACCCTAACTATCTAATGTGGGCGCAGTTCGTGACACCCTAAAGAAATAATAGTTACATAAAAGATTACTGATCACAGATCACTATAACAGATATAACAAAAAATGAAATATTACAAGAATTACCAAAATGTGACACAGAGACATGAGATGAACATGTGCTACTAGAAAAACGGTGTTGATAGACTGGCTTGATGCAGGGTCAGCACAAACCTTCAATTTGTAAAAAATACGACATCTGCAAAGTGCAATAAAGCGAAGCACAACATAATGAGGTGTGCTGGAATCTTCCTTTGGAAAGTCTTTTGCCCATGTAAAAGAAATGGTGTGAATCTTTTTATTATTAATAAGCCCTCCACTCCTCATTATAAATCCTTTGTCAGATACGGGTTTGTAAGTATCATTTCCCAGTCTGTGGCTCATGTCTTCTCATTTTTGTAATGATGTCTTTTGATGAGCAGAATAGTTTAATTTTGATGAATTGCAATTTATCATTTTCTTCCATGGTTAGTGCTTTTTGTGTCTCTAAAAAAAAGTCTTCCTCTAAATTACAAAGATTCCTTAAAACTTCTTATATATCCATGCAATAGTTTTAAAGAATGAAAAAATATTCAAACTGGCAACCAAATTTTTTTTTTAACCAACATGTTGTTCTTGTAGGAGGCCCAAAGGTAATAAAATAAGCAGAAGCTGAATTCTTTATTGTTCATTTAGAATAAACCTAAACTTACTCTGTGATTTTTTTAAAGATGTGTTCAGGTTTATTCTAAATGAACAATAAAGAATTTTTTTACTTTGTTGAGACAGAGTCTTGGTCTGTTGCCCAGGCTAAGAGACCATGGCTTCTACCTAGTTCATAGCAACCTCAAACTCCTGGCCTCAGCCTGGGACTACAGGCATGTGCCACAATGCCTGGCTAATTTTCCTATTTTTAATAGAGATGGGGATCTTGCTTTGTTCAGGCTTTGCTCAGGCTTTGCTCAAACTCCTAACCTCAAGTGATCCTTCTGCCTTGGCCTCCCTACAGTTACAAGCATGAGCCACTATACCTAGTTGGTGCTAATCTTGCTTTAAATTATACAAGTCAACTTCATTCTATCAGACAGAGGTTTTTCTCTATTCTAAATAGATAAAAAATCTTCAAAGAAATCTTATGGTTACTTCTTCATTAATAAAAATAGCACAATATTTTAGACCTAGTAGGTATTTAACAGGTATTTAGTACATATAGAGATTTTTAAGAATTAAACCAATTGGTAATTTTTGCTCCTTCCTTTCTTTGACTTTCTGCTAGCAAATATGTCACCACCTGAAAGTATTTCACAGACACAGGCAGGGGAAGGAGAGGGACCACTCAAATCAGGTAGCTGTTCCCAACTCATAAAAATTAAGACACAAAATACTCTAAAACATTTGAAATTATGGACTATCAAGTCTGAGAAATGAAAAGAACAAAATTATTTGACTTTTCATGGTCAAACTTTAGCTATAATTGATAAACCCAGTATATATTAAGTATCTAAATACAAGGGAGGAGATGACTACGTACATTTATAGGGTAAGTGATTGTGTGATTTTCTCAGATAATGATAAAGGCTTTGTAAATCTGAGTAGTAGGCACATGGGTGCCACCATTTTGTACATGTTTCACATTTTTAGAATTAAAAAAAGGTCTCATGGAAGACCTATCAACTATCAACTGTTAAAAGGAAGATTTATCATTACTTTCTTTTTTTTTTTTTTTTAGGAAAAAGTAACCATAATTAGGAAACTGGCAATCAGCACAACCACACTGAAATCAGAAGGTATGAAATTCTGGAGTAATTCTTATCTTTTTGGTGACTTTGGCTACAAGATACTTTTATAGTAAGTCATAGAACAGAGCTATTTGTAGATTAAAACGGCACTGGATGAAAATAATACACCAGTTTGAAAATAACTTACCTCACTACTGTTTAACAACAGAACTCAGGTGAAAATATGGGAAAAGGTCTTGCTGTATCCTTTTTTAAAAATGTGGCATTACAATCATATCCTTTCCCAAGTTGTGAATGCTGATTCATACCTGATTCCTGAGTTTTTGAATTTCTTCTTCTCGATCTTTAATTCTGCTTTGCAATGTGTTCTTTGTTCGATACAGATCTTCTTCCATATAGTGGAATTCCTACAACATGAGGCACAAATAAAAGCTAAGTCATCCCATCTTCCATCTTCAGTACCTAAAATAGTGGCTGGCACATGGTAGGCACTCAATCAGTATTGCTGAGTATATACACTGAATGAATAAATAAACAGATTTGGATAGGTCTGATGAGAAAAGTTAAAATAAGAGACAGTTCCAGTTTTTCCACATCCTTGCTAACAAGGATCTTTATAAGTGTAGCTATTCTGGTGGTTATATTGTGATATCTCACTGTGATTTCAATGTGCATTTCTCTAACAATGATGTTGAACAGCTTTTCCTATGCTTACTCATATCAGGCAATGTCATGTACTTGTTTTGCTTGGGCACTGATAGAAAAAAGTGAGAGAGGATCCAGTGGATTAAAGATGGCGGCTGAGTAACAGCTTCCCTGTAACTGGGCTTGACGAATCTGGGGAGACAAGACTCCAGACATCTCTGGCCGGTGGGACTTGCCTACGATCATCCCTTTGAGGATACAGAGAGCCAGCAAGGGACTTCTGGACCCCAGGAGGAAGACAAAAGCAGTGAAAAACTGGCAAGTGGCTGCGTGTGTTCGATCAACCTAATCACGCCGGCAACCGTGAGTACAAGCAGCAGTGAGACTGCAAACCGGAAAGGCCTTACCTGTGAACTTTTTTGGTGTTCTTGTACTTGGCGCTCAGTTGAGCTGCACTGGGGAGAGCTTGAGCAAAAGTGTGGAGAACTCTGGGCATTGTCTGGGACCCCAAAAGGAGCCACTGAGCTGGGCTAAGTGAAAGCCATTGTGTGGAAAAACTGCTCAGGCAAGCTTTGCCCTCAGGGTCCCAGAGCAAGGATCAGGCGGGACAAAGTAACTAGTGACAGAGCAGCTTAAAGGCGGGGACAGAACTGCCTCACAGCCCTAATCTAAGGGGCAGAGTGAGACAGTTTTGGAACACTGGAGACTTGGGCTGTTGCCTTGGGTAGAGTGCCCTGACGTCACAGCTCATAGCAACCTCAAACTCCTGGGCTAGGCACTACCCAGACCTCCATAAGAGGTGTGCAGCGACCCCGACCCGTGACCTGCACCCACTGGGGCTCCACATTCCCTGACCAGGAGCTGCGGGAGCCACGCAACTCTGCGTCCCCCCTCTTGTGTCCTCTCAGCCTCCACATTAGCTCATCCATCTGTCCAGGGACTCTGGTAGCTGCGTGCCTTCCGGAGCCCTACCTGCCTCTGCACAGAGCCCTTCTCCTGGCCAGAGACTGCTAGAGCCTTGGGCTCCATGTGCCAAAGTCACTGGGTACCAGGCACAGAGAACTGTGCAAACCACCCCCAGCCCTGTTGCTGAATCCAGGTGTGTCACACACCGGAGCTGCTTCCACAATCAGAATCCCCTAACTACAGCAGCCCCAGAGGAACTACACAGGGTCACTCCCTACAAAGATCCAGCAACAATAGAGTGATCCCGCTGGGGTCTAATCT
>CAUYPK010065809.1:0-55183 GCA_963574355.1 Loris lydekkerianus | reverse complement strand
ACCCATTCTAAGATGCACCGTAGATGTGGCCCCACCCATCACTCTCCCTCCACCATAACCTCCCCCCTCCCTTCACCTTCCTTGGAAATGTAGTTTCAAGGTCTCAAAGGATGATTTGGAAGGTGTGATGGCTCATCAGCTGCCCTGCCTATACCTTTGTCTAGTGATTTAAGCGCAGAGAGAAGAGAATGTTCCTTTCTCTTTACTGCGCACTATTGTTCAGGCTTCTACTGGCCTGGGCAGCCAATGAGTGACTCTGGCTTTAGAAAATGATAGAAGTCCTGTCTTCTTTGGGAACAGTCAAGCAAAACAATAAAAAACAAAATTTCAAGTTATAAAACGGCAACTTCCTTTTTGTGATAATTCTTAACCTGATTAGTAATTATTAACCGTTGATTTTTCAAATGTTTTCTACCTATTGTATCTCTCACTGTGTCTCTAAGTTATCAAGAGGATTCATAGTTTGTTCTCAATACACATTTGACTGAATGAATAAGGGAATGTCTCACTCTTCACTACCTTTAATGATCTTGATTTTAAACCATAAAAGTGGAAAGCTAAATGTTTTCTAAACAACAACATACAAAAACAATTCCAATGTCATTAAATGGGACATGAACTTTTGTTCCCAATTTTATTGTTGAATCCTTTTTCATTTTCTCTCCAAATCTTTAATGCCAAAAGTTTAAAAGCCAAATCTTAACTATTCACCGTCAAAGTGGCTGCCTTTTTTCCCCTGATAATTTGTGCCAACTTTTCTTTTTTTAGACATCTTCACCTTTTCCCAGCGTCTCTTTGCTCTAGAAGTTTTCCCAACACAAGTATCCCTGAATAGCTGGACACTTCAGGACTAATCTAGGAATAAATATTCATTAAAATTTTATTTTTCTTGGCGAAGAGCTTGTCTTTCCCTCTTTACCATTAAACCTTTAAATACCCAACAGAAATTGGTTAATAATTTCTCAGAACTAAAAGTCTAAGAACTAGAAAAATAAAAACATATTTTAACTTGTTTATTTTCTTAAGACTTGTGAGATTTAATCCTGGTTACGAAATTAAAACATTTTTTTCACACCTTATACTGTCCAGACGTTAAGTTATAACCTTTTAGTAAAACAAACAGAAAATTAATACCTCTTATTGGTGTGTAAATATTAGGCTACTTTTATTTTTTTTGCTACAGGAGATATTCCAAGCTATTTGTCTTTTTAAGCTCTGCAAATGTAAAATATATTAATGTAGGTTACTTTAGTCCATTACAAATTCACCTCACTGTCTATTAACATATCTCAGCTCCAACTCAATGGTACTTCTACCTGTATTATTCATTTTTCATTATTTCATAATCCAGGGCTCTCGGCTGAGACTCCCTAAAACACAACTGTTAGATCCAAACTCGAGGATAGTCATCTGTTGGGAAGTGGATTAGATCATCAAGTTAATTCAGCAGGCTAAACCAACTGCCACTCAATTGTAGTGTAAGTTTCTCACCAGTGCTGATTCTAGCCACAATCCACGATTAAAAATTTCTGTATTCATTTCAGATTGCCTCTAGCACCAACTTGAATAAACTTGCCAGGGTACTGTGCATTTTTAGTTATTTAGCCAATGAACTGGAAGCCTAAGTCTCCTCCTGTATATTTTCCTCCAAATGAGGCTTTACAAACCTCAATTTCCCCAAAGAGAGTTCACCCTGAGTGGGAGACAAAAATTTCACATTTTATCAATCTTAGGTCAGAACGTCATCTGTCAAAATCAATTGTCTTTCTTCTCTCCTTTCTCCTCATTAAGAATCTCAGCAAAATATGTCTGAGGTGAAGCCACAGAATAAAATTGGTAGCTGAGAAAGTTTTAGAGTTTAAAAGTCAGCTCTGTGTTGGGGTGAAAGCGACAGACTGTAGGTATGAGTTACTGGGGGTTATCAGAATGCTTTAAAAAATGTCAATAAGCTGGAAAAACCTAACTGTGCAGGAATAGGGGCTGAGTTAAAGCGATGGTAGTGCATTCATTCAGTGCAATGCTTTGTGCTCATCACAACTAATGATGAAAACTTATTTTTATTGATTTGAAAGGCAAGTTACAGCCTATCTTATTTGCCAAGTACCTGTGCATATAAAAATAAGGAAGAGTATCAAGATCATTCCTAGGTTAGAAAGTTTCAAGTTACCTTATTTTTAATTTTAGTGTCCTGGATTATTGGTTTTTACTTTTTATTGAAAATGAACAGATGTACTTCTCCCAGCTATGGTGAAGAAACAGGGACCACCAGATCTACTTTTCCACTTAAAAGAACTGAAAAACTAGACAAAATATATAAAGCAATGGTTTTTAGATATTAGACAACAGGCAGTGCAGGCCAGTAATCTTTGAGAGAAAGAAAACTTAGGAAGTGAGCTTCATAAAATTTCAGCTGATAGTCAGGATGAACTGACTATCAGGTGGCAACATAGACTGAGGCTTGAGTTGAGGAGACAGAGTGGAGAATTTGGACAGTCTAGGGTGGTTAGAACCGGCAGGCAGAGTACCAGAGAGAAAAGTTGGGCAAGAGAGCGAGCCCCAGAGATGGGTAGCGGCGTCCTCTGGAGTCTTCAGCTCAGTACCCCAAAACTCACAAAATGAGGAAACTACTTAAAGTTGGGAAAAGAATCACAGAAAATGAATAGTCACACCAAGATGAGAATTGCTCTTTTCTCAATAAGAACATAAAATCACACATGTACAGTAATAGTATTAGTACTCAAAAAGATATTGCCTCAGTAGTGGGACTAAATTAACCCCAGAAAAAAATTGTCCTCATCCTGACTATCAATGCTTAAAATCAAGCCTCAGAAAGATCTGTTTCTAGGTATGGTACTTTAACCACATCCAAAAACAAAGCTCAAAAATATTTAACAGAATTTTCCATCTAACAGTGTAAATTTACAATGTCTAACATTTACTCAGAAGTTATGAGGCAGTCAAGGAAACTAGAACAAAATTTATATTAAGGATAAAATTCAATCATTAGAGAAGACACAGAAAGGGAGAAATATGATAGGGTTAGTAGACAAAGCCATTTTGCATAATTATAAATATACTTTCTATGTTCACAAAGGTAGAGGAAAGCAGAGGTATGTTAAAGAGAAATATGAGGATTAGATGAGACTAATTAAACTTCTGTAGAAAAACTACACTGGATGGGATTAGCAGCTAATAAAGTTGATAAAATGGAATCATTAAAAATGCTCAATTTATTCTAAAGAAGGCAGAAAAGAAGAAAAAGAGAATAAAGAACGGGTAGAAACTAATAGCAGGATGGTTGATTAATACCCAAGCAAATCAATATTTGCATTCAAGTTCTATGATTTAAACACCTCAATTAAAAGGTAGAGGTTATCAGATTGGATAAAAAAAGACATGTCTGTAAGATACTCATTTAAATTATCAAAAAAATAGGCTAACAGAAAATGCATGGAAATAGATATACTATGCATATACTAATGTTAACCAAAAGAAAATTAGGGTAGTATATTTATATCAGGCAAAGTAAATGTCAGAACAAAGAATATTCCTGAAGATCATTTCATGGTGAAAAGGATTGACTCGTTAAGAGGCACATGTTCATTCACCTAGTAGCAGAACTTCAAAATACGTAAAGCAAACTAATAGGAAAAGTAGATGGCTTGAGATTTCAGCATATTTTTCTTAATAATTAATTGGCTAGAAAACAGAAAAACCAAGAATATAAAAGACTTCAATGATTAGCAAACAACATGACTTAACTGATATTTACTGATATTTACGGAACCCTATAACCACCTTGTCAATTCCAGACAGATATGTCACAAACTAATAGGGTTAGTAGACAAAGCCATATTCTGAGCTACAAAAAACTCTCAATAAATTATAAAGTATTGAATTTATACAAAGGATGTTGTTGTTGTTTTTTCTGAACAAAATGGAATTAAATTAGAAATCAGTGGCAGTAATATAGCAGGAAAAGTCTGAAGTGTTTCAAAAACAAGACACTCCCAAATAACCATGAGTGAAAGGAAAGTAGAAAACGTTTTCAATTGAAAAATATCAAATATTACACAAAAGTTTGTGGGAAATTTAACTATGCAGTGCTCAGAGGGATTTTAATCACATTAAATATTAATATTAGAAATAAAGGAATAAGGACGCCCCTACCTTTGTGTAGTGCTTTGGTACAATCTTCACCTCTTGAGTGTGAGGGAAACCTGCAAATATGATGAAATAGTCTTCTGAGGATCTGTTTGAGTTCCTAAATCAGTTAACCTTCAAGTAGGGAGATTACGTAGATTGATTTTATCTAATGACTTGAGTCCTTTAAATCTGGATCTTGAGCTCAATATGGGGAAATTAGAGGGATCAGAAACACCAGAAGGATTCTGTGCACCAGTGCTGGCTTTGATGGGGGGGTGGGGCCACATGCCAAGGAATGTGGGCAGCTCATAGAAACTGACTTCAGCCCTGGCTGACAGCCGGCAAGGAAATGGGGACCTCACTCCTGCAACACCAAAGAACAGAATTCTGCCCTACTGGGTGAGCTTGGAAGAGGAACCCGAGCTCCAGATGAAACACACAGTGAACAACATCTTAATGTTAGTCTTGTGAGACTTAGAGAAATGAATCCAGCCATGCTGGGCTTGGACCTAGTGAATGTAAGCAAATAAATGTACGTTGCTTTAAGACACCAAGTTTGCAGAAATATATTACACTGCAGTAAAAACTAATAATCTGACTGTTACTCATGTCTGTGGAGGTGTGAAGCAACTGGAACTCTCATATATTGCTGGTGGCAATGTAAAAAGCAGCTTTGAGAACTGCATTGAAAACAGTTTGGCACATTATTTTTAAAATGCTAAACACACCCTTGCATGCCACCTCAACATGTGACATAGCTAATCCCCTCCTTGATATTTACCCAAGAGAAATTAAAACCCAGGCCCCATAAAGACTTGTACACTAATTTTCTTAACAGATTTGTTGGTAATAGCCCCAGACTAGAAGTAGCTGACATGTCTATTCGTGGGTTCATGGATGAAGATTGTGATAGGGAATATTAGTCAGGAAAAAAGTTGTATGAAATATTCATAAATTTACCAACATGGTTGAATCTCAAATAATTTTGCTAAGTATATACACATATACTATATGATTCCATTTATATAAAATCCTAGAAATTTCAAGCTAATCTTAATGACAGAAGGCAGATTAGTTGATGGCTGGAGGAAGTTGAGAAAGATCAGAATGGATTACAATGAAAGAAGAAGATACTTGTAGGAGTGAAAGATCGTCTGTTTGTAAAATAAAATGCAAACAAAGGGTGCTGAAAGTTCACGGTTGGCTATTCTTTTCTCTGACCTCTGTTCTAATTAGTTGCAGGAACTTTTACCTAAGTTCTAGGTAAGTATTTTAGTCTCAGTGTAGAAAAAGTTGGTAGGTTGAGATGACTTTAAAGACTCTTTCCTATGAATCTGTAAAACCATTAGCTACGTTTTATTATATATTTAATAAATATTAAGAACTGTACTCACTTTGCCTGAGATGTGTCTTAGAGAAATCAATGACTTTTCCAGAATCACCTCATCATAAGTAGGAGATCCCAGGCTAAGAGTTCCACTGACTCCCACCAATCTGTAAATACGATGGTCTGGCCCTTGTTCACTCCCTAGTAATCTTCCTAGCAGTTATGCTTGATATGTTCTATTACTTGTCCTTTGACCTACCCAGTCCTCTCTACCATTTGCCATCTTTTCCCAGCAGAATACACTCAGTGTAGATAATTTTTATGTGATTTGGGGAATTTAGCAGCACAGCTTTTATTATTGCAAGTGTGAGTCATCAAGCTCACAAATTGCAAGGGTTTAATAAAATTTTGAACCTTACTTTTTATTTTCTATCATTGCCTTTTCACTCAAGAAGAAACGTAGAAGAAAACAAATCTACCGTATACAGGATAATGCATGATTTCTTCTCTTACGGAATTCAACTTCACTTGAAAGAAGAGATGCTATAAATCCCTGCAGAGACCTGTCTCAGAGGAGAGATCAGCTAGAAGCTTCTCTGTCTTCTGCGTCCATACATTTCTCAAGAGAAGGCTTATAGTATTACCTATAATCAAATGAGAGCCATACTATGCTAATTAATTAATCCATTGACTGATTTAGCTTGTGAAACCTGGAAGAAAAGGCTCATCAGAAAATTTCAGCACCATGAATCAGCTCTGGACCCCATTCCCGGCTTATGTCGGCCATGTTGCTGCTGAATTCATAAGAGCTGGAAAATGTGCTGAGGAATGATGATCTGTTCGACTGTCGGGCAATACTCCTTCTTTACTCACATCATGCTTTACAATTTTTTTGATGGGTCCAAAATAAGAATTTCTGGAGGCCTGTGGAAGAGCCTCTTGCGATAAACCCCCCCCCTCCCCCCAAATCCATGGGAATAGGTGAAGGTGCATTCTGCAGCACAGAACGCAGGAACCAGCCAGATCTGATGGTAGCCTAGCTGCTCCTACCTTTCCTAACTCCCTTACCTGCATTTAGTCTTTTCTTCTCCTACATCATATGATTCCGTTATCTCAATTTCTTAGAAACAAGAGACTAACGAAACCCAGAGGCAAAGGGACAGGCTTCGTATCTTTTACTCTGTCTGTGTTTTCCATTGCTAACGGCTCTCAGAGGTGCCAGGTGTCTTTTGGCAGAAGACTTCTGCCTGTCACCTGGTGTTCTTCTCGCCCTGAGCCACCATCAATCAAGTATGTGAGGCAAGCCATGCTAGAAAGCCTTCGTAAGTAAACAACACAGTTATTTTAATTTTACTGTTTTTTGATGTTGGAAGGCATATTCCTTTTTGGTTTAACTTTAAAAAATAGCTTTGTCAAGGTACAATTGACCTATAGCCACGGCCACGTGCACACATTTACAATGTACAGTAAGTGTTCACATGTGCATGGGTGGTAAGACAATCACCACCACCAACGAAATGAACAACTCCTTCAGCCACAGAAGCCAAACACATTCATGGCATCATTTGTCCTTACGTGCGACCTGTGCCCAGCCCATCTTCTCAGCCTTGTCACCAGTGTCATGGGGTTCATACACCCATCTCCAGGTCACACTTAGATATGTGTCTTGTTTGCCTACTGCATGGTATTAAAACTTTTAAATCCGTTTTCAATAATTAAAAATTGGCAAATGCCACATAATAAATCTAGATTTCTGTCTTTTTTTTTTTTTTTTTATCTCAAACTCTGGCAAGCCTGGGCTGTCAGCATTCATAGGTCAGAAGTGTGTAGCTGTCAGCCTCTCCGGACAGTCACACGTTCTCCTGTTTGCTTCAGACCCACAGGCTAACTTTACTTCTGATGTTTGCTTGGCCTTTGAATTTACCATCCCTGCCACTGCGCCTGCCTCCCTCCCTGTGCAATGGCTTATCAGTTCCTCCAAATCGCCATAAACTTTCCTTGTTTTGCTTTTATTCTTTCAAACAGCTTTACCTTTCTCTGCCTCTGAAGCTCAACAGTTATTTCCTTAGTGACACTTTTCTTTTCTAAAATCTCTTTAGGCAGAATACATTGCTCCTTGCTCTCTGCTCCTGCAGCATTTTGTAACTAGCATTATTAGGGAACTCATCACGTTGTTAGTTATTTGAACACCTGGCCTTCCTGTTAGATAGTTGGTGACCTTCTTCTCAAATCCAGAACAGACATCTTTTTTTTTTTTTCTTTTCAGGTCTTCAGCATCTAGCCTGGTGCCCTATGCAAAGAAGAGGTCTATGATACATTTTTTTCAATGATAAATTCGTTCTTAAACACATAAGGCCTTTATTCTATTAATACTTATTCTATTCTAGAGGGGAAAATCCATTTCATAAACATAATCCCAAATTTTCAAAAAATTAAATATTCTATCTGCAATTCCAATTAAAAAAAAATACAGGTATCTCAACTACCTAGATGCTGCCTGTTGACTGATTTAAATAGGCTAACTGTTGGGACTCACATGTGGTGTCGTTGAAACAGAGAAAGCATCTTCCTTGCAGATGGGAAGTTTTGCAATCTAATTTCCTGCATCTTAAAGATGTATGTTCATTACGTGGGCAAGCCAGTTGCTGAATTAATATGGTACTCACTCCCCCTTGCAGATACAAGATCAGCCTTTTTGTCAATGAATGCAAAAGAGTGTAACATACATGCATATATACATTAATTACGAGTTTTCTAATAGGGAGGTTTACCCAGGAAGTTTCCTAAACATAGATAGGTTGTTTTCATTTTTATTTTTAAATATTTCTAGCTAGTATTCTTACATTTTTGTGACTCTCTGGCTAGAATCTATCCTACTTCTGACCAGAAATCATTGTATTTCCATTGGGTCTACATCAAAATAAATCTCAAAAAAAAAAAAAAAAAAATCCATACTACTAATGTTTCCTTAGATAAAATGTACTGAAGTTCAGTGCTGTTTCTCAGCAGAAAGCCTGAAAAAATAAAAAGGCTTATTTTTTTTCAAACCAATTCTTTGCTTCTTTTTTTTAAAGCATTTTGTGAATGCCTACCAATTTCAAATAGTTCTATATGCACTGTGGAGAATAAAGAAATAATACCTAGTCAGTTTCCTTGAGGATCTCACGATGAACCGGAAACAACTGAAAAATCTATGAGCATTTGAGATAAGGAGAACAACTCAAGAGCCCAGAAACTGGTACAGCAGCCAATGTAGTTATAAAGTTACTGGACTGTCTGCCTGAAACACGGTTTGCCGAGTGCTGGGGCTGGAAGGAAACGTGGGAAGCCGGGAGTTGGGGAGGAGTGAGCTGTCAAACACAATATCATACGAGATTTACGAGTCTGGAGTTTTACTACATATAGGTAATAGGGAACCACAAAATATTGTAGAGTGAGGGTTTGGATTAGAAATGAGTATTTGGATATCTGCTCTCGGTCAGTGTACCAGTTCACCACTTAACCTAGAATTTTAAGGTTAAGGTAAGTTTTACCCTCTCCTACTCCCTCTCTTTTCCCCTTCATCTCTCTCTGTAAATAAAGCAGATGTTTCTGAAGATCTCAAGGGTAGTTTCAAATTAGTATTAGGGAAGTGAAGACCTATAGGTAATGAGCCATCTTTATAACCCAGAAAATTCTGTCCCCACAGGTGATAATTTTGTAGCGCATTCAGGATTTATGCGACCATATAATGCTGAGCACATTTTATTTCTAAGAAGAATTTTGTTACATTTGTTTTGGTCTGGTATACAAAGTGACTCCTGCTGGGTTTGTTCTGGACCAAGGAAGATGTAGACTCTTGCCCTGATTATTACAATGAATCTGGTTGTATTTTTTTAAATAGGCGTTTGTGAGTCCGGAGACAGCAAGGGAAAGCTAAGACCCACAGGGTGACTGCCTTAAGACTCCTTTCCTGCCTTCTCCATACTCTGATGGATGATGATAATTTTCTTTTCCCCTGCTGCTAATAAATTTATGCTTTCTTCTGTCAGTGTGTGAATGTTTCTAGAGTTTTTCTTAGCTTAGCCTTGATAAAAATCTCCTTCCATAGAAAGCAACAGCACTCTTTTCCCAGGCCCCTTAGAAAGGGACCCTCGGGGATTGACTTCTGCCCAACCACAGACCGAGAGGCAATGAACCAGCCTTGAGACTTTCTTGGCAAAGCTGAGCATTCCTTGGATAAGGCAAACAGCTCAGGGCTGTGGTCAAGGACCATGAGGGTCAGCAGGGGATAGTATTCCCTGCATGAGGAAGCACTGGGGTAGGTCAGGGGGCCAAGGACAGAGCAGCCCAGTGGCCCATGTGGGTTTAGACAAAGCAAGCTGCTTTGACATTCAGTTTCTGGTCAGGAACTCACACCCACAGAGACATCTTCCTAGACAACAGCCTCTCCCAGAACAGTCAAGACGTTCCCCTCAAGTCTGCAGTGCTAGTACCCACCCAGCTGGGTCCACTCAGGCTAATTGTGGTGACGTCTGCTAAATTTCACTGTGTTCTTGGCTGTGTATTGTTACTCCCCAGGTGTGACTATGTGCTAGCTTGAAAATATTTTGTTTTGAAGTGAAGAGCATTTGTTGTTGTTGTTGTTGTTGTTGTTGTTGTTGTTTGGTGACATAGTCTTCGGTGGATGAGGATTAAGTCTGGAGTCTATGTGAAGCCCTTGCCTGGGTCAGGTCAGCACGTGATGACTCAGAAGCAGCAGTGGCAGAGTAAGGACGGAGACAGCTCAAGATATTGAGAGCTCTGTTCTCCGGCCAGCTGCCCCTCTCTGGTCCTCATAGCTAATAAGCACAGTGCCAAGGGCAGATGGAAATTCAGGGATTCCTGCTCCAATACGTGAACAATCTTGCTCTTCATGAAGAGAACTTGCAAGAAAATAGCTGGTGAGAATTCCTAGTTGGAAACGTTAAAATACTTTCAAATACGATTTCATAA
Organism: Loris lydekkerianus; assembly: GCA_963574355.1. Lineage (NCBI taxonomy): Eukaryota > Metazoa > Chordata > Mammalia > Primates > Lorisidae > Loris > Loris lydekkerianus. The sequence goes on along the minus strand of CAUYPK010065809.1, from coordinate 44,736 downwards.
CTGAAGAAACTATCAGCTGAACCTGCTCCCCATGATAATATGAGGTTTAATTAATTAATGACTAAAGTACTTTGGAAACACAAAGGACTATATAAATGCTAAATATTATTAAATGTTAATAGCCGTGTTCTCCAATAACACTGATATTAATTTAAATTCCAAAACCTTATTATCAGAATGAAATGCATGCTAATGAGGCTTTCCTAATAAATATTTTGTTTATGATGTATTTAGAGTGGTATTACTTATCTTGCTCGAGCAAATATAAATTATGGCACATGGCAAAAGGGTTGCTGCCTTTTCTTCACGATAATTAAAATGGAAATGTAGAGAAATAGAATGAATATATTAGGAAAAAATGTTGTGTTAGTACCACTGAGGTTGACTCTATGACTGAGCTGGGGATTCTGTTTCTTCTTTATGTACCGGCTTCCAATATTCCACCCGTCCCCTGTTTCATTGTTGGACTCTCCTACCAATACCGAATGAACCGTATTTTTTGGTCAATCTTTAAGATAAAAAGATAATGTGCAACACTTTCAATCAAGCATGGGGGATTCCTTTTTATACTACTGTTTGCTGGGACAACTGACAAGTCACTCTCATTGCCATACAGATGGGGAGAGGGCTAGTCCTGCTTTTCACTGAAAGCATTGACTGGGTCTGAATGCTAGAATTTGCTTCTTGGAGTGTTGAATCATTTCTGTTTCAGTTAGTGAAGACCTGAGGGAAGTACCAGGCAGATGTGTTCATACACTATTTGCACATTTTTTCAAACTTTGGCAGCTGCTACATTTAGGATACAGGTGGCTAAGTCCAGACCCTGTTCAAGTTTTGAAGTCTGAAATTCACTAGGATCATAAGAAACTAGAAAATTGGTCTTTTAACTCTCTTCGCATTGGTAGGGTGATCATAACTCTTATTCCTATATGTAAAAATAATATCTCCTGCTGGTGTTATGTGCCAGCACAATGCTAAATATTCTACAGGTATTGTTAAATTCAATCCTCATGAAAACTCTATGCAGTGATAATATCACCCTTAAGGAAAGCACACATCCATGTAAGTGCATATGTCTATTTAAAATAATCCATTTCTAATTTAGAATAATGTTAATTTTGTTTGTTTGTAAAGACGATTTTATAAAATAAGGATAGTAGCCTCTGTCATTTGAAGGCAGATACTTTTCCAATCTCTCTTCCAATTACAGAAATTTTTGAAGTATCACAGTTTAGAAAAGCATATTATAGTTAGTCATATCTGGCCATATTTTACTTTGCTAGTATGTCTGAATTTAGAAAGCCTTCCCCTATCCAAAGATGAGAAAATAATTAATGATTTTTTTCCTAAATCTTTAATTACTTGATGTTGTTCAAATATTTTATCTTTTTTACATTTCATTCATAAATCTTTCTGAAAATTATGGTATAAAGCCTAAAGCCAAGTTCTCAATAGACCTCCCTCCTTCAAAGGGTTAACCATTATTTCTAGACTTTTTTATAAGCAAGATTAGAGCTTAGAAGGGAAGCCAGGCTTATCAGCATGCCGGCTGTGCTGCCTCTGACCACCAGGATTCTGTAGTATGGAATATGTTATAGAGAAACAAAAAGTAACACTCTAAGTGACTGCCCAGGTTTGGAATATTTTGGCTGAATCCTCAGGAGGGGCAGAACTATGTTCTCTAGTCATTAGCTTAAGCGTTTGAGTCCCTTGGGTGTGAACAGCAGAAATATCTCCCCTGAAAGAACACTTTGCTGATGCTCCCATCTTGTTTTTCAAAGGCCACGACTTAGTCACTGTGCTGATACAGAGAGATGAGGAAGTTTCCAGATTACATGGCAGCAGTGCCTCACCCCAGGCTGTAGTCAAACGCCACTTAATGCAGCCAGAATACCGGCTATGACCCAGTCGTGTAGGAAACAGACTCATGTTGGCTCACTGATGGTTTCCTAAACACTGGCAATTTTAAGGCCTCTGGGCAACAGCTTTGCTATTGAGCTTAAACAGGGAAAATTGTTGATTTCTGGAATTATTACTCATAGGTGAAAAAGAATTAATGTATGTCACACTCAGCTGGTATCCAGCGACGCTGATCACGGCTACCAGGCTCTGAGAGCTCTCTCTGTGTGTGCACTACACATCTTACGCATAAATTCCCATTCTATCTTCACAATAATCAATGACTGGAATAATTCACCCTAATTTTATAGACATCTATCTAGGAAGGATAGAGCCAGGGACTTGAACTTCAATCCCAGAGCCTTTGCTTTTAATTGCTGTATTCCCTATTTGAATGAGGTAAAATAGCTCTTTAATACATTTTTGAATACATTAATGAAATACTAAGTTAATTATTGGGTAAGTATGTAAAATAACATTACCCATAAGGAAATATTTAAAAGCAAAAAAATTTATTGTAATTACCATTGAAAGATTTACTTATTTAATGCAACCTATAAAATCTATTTCAACAACTTTAAAAAAATAGAAATACATCTTTGGCTGATAGAATAATTGAATAAACACAAGTAACAACGAACAGAAAAGACCATATGTTACCTTTATATCTTACTAATGGCAATTGTAAAGAAAATACTCTATCTGGACATTTATAGGTTTTTAATATAGACAATGAAAAGCTGCAGGACAAGAGACAGACTGAAAGTGCCACAGTGAATGGCAAAGGAACTTTGGTCCCTCAAAATAATTGAGAATTTTTGTTGGGTTTTCTCATATTACATTTGTGCACATCTTAAAAGTATAGGGTGCTAAGAGAAATGCAAATCAAAAAGTATTCATAGAAATAAATTGTCTATAGCATTCACATGAAATGAGAAGAACAATCAAAAGTAAGAAGAATAAAAACCTAAAAGAGATATGTGTAGGCCTATATAATGTAATTTTGGGATCTACTTGCAGAAACACAAGCTACCATGTAAACGTATAATTGAAAAATACCACAGGTCACCATTGAAGAAGAGTCACCTCTGTTTATATGACCTTTTAAAAATGGCTTCAAATAAAAGAATATAAAATTATGACGTAACGCAATCTCACTGTAATCTCATAAATTTAAATATTCAGAAAAAATATCAATCTCTCATTGGAAAGATGATTTAGAACACTTAACAGAGGAAATGAGGAGCCATGATCCCACTGCCTATTATTTGTCTAAGCTTACAAACATCAGGAATTTATGGATCTCAGATAAGGAAATGAAGAACATAAGTAAATCTGCAGGAATATAAAGCTCCCTCACATGGTAGGTGACAGCAGACACAGGTACAAATACAAGCAAAACAGTAAAGACTGGCAGCATCTTGATAAAGGCCTGTCATTCTAACATGGTGGTGACCAGTCACTGATCCCACACTACCATCACCAGGAAAGTAGGGCTAGGTAGCAGGCCCGGCAGCCTGGCCGAGGTCTGTACACAAGTCCTCATAGCAAAGGGCTTTTCCACATTAGCAGATGGAAAATGCCATATGAGTATTTTTCTCAACATACAGACCATTGAAGAATTCACAGAATGTTAAAGATGTTATTTAGAAAGAAAGATGAATAATGTATCTAAAGCAACTACCCTAATATCAAAATCTTGGCTAGATTCTTCTTTGTGCTTCCCACATCTCCTAAAATTTCTATAGTGAAAACGTGTTTGTGGTAGTTATGTCAAAGAATAGGTATGTCCTCAACTCTTAGTAAAGGAAATTACACAGTTTAAAATTGAAATTCAAAAAATTTCCTAACCCAAGCCTTCCTAATCAGTTATAATCTGTCTCTCTTTTCTTCTTTTCCTTCCCTAATCATTTAAAAACCATTCTGTCAAATATATACAGTGTGCCATATTCTTACTTACCCTTGGGGCAGCAAGGCTTATAAGACAAAGTTCCTGCCAGAGAAAACAGAATATTATAAAGTTATCAGAATAGCATAATTATATTATATATATTTTTATCTTTAAATTCTATTTATCATTTATGTATGTATGTATATATGTATTTATTTTATTTATTATTTAGAGACAGGGTCTCACTCTGTTGTCCAGGCTGGAGTATAGTGGTGCAATCATAGCTCACTGAAGCCTTGAACTTGTGGGCTCAAGGGATCCTCCCACCTCAACCTCCCTCGTAGCTGGGACTGCGGGTGCATGCTGCCATGCCTGGCTAATTCTGGTTAATTTCTCCTATTTTTGGTAGAGATGTGGTCTCACTATTTTTCCCAGGCCCATCTTGAACTCCTGTCCTCAAGCAATCCTCTAGCCTCAGCCTCCCAAAGTGCTAGGATTACAGGAATGAGCCAAAAGTATGACTTTTAAAAATTAAGTATAATTGAAGATGTTGCAGTGGACCCCACTGCAGCACAAAGGAGGGTGTGGACCATTTCATCTGAAGTTTACTGGACAAGATGAGTAGAAGGCATTAGTCACCAGGTGCTTGGGGGCAAAGAGATCTTTAAGAGCTGGAACGTCATGACCAGACCTGTGTCCAGCAGGCTGTGTGGAAAGGGGGCGCATAACAGTGGGCTTTGTGGCCTGAGTCAGATACTTTTAGAAGAAGGTTGAGAAACAGTGCTGAAGCCTAGTGGGTTAAGGGTGCTCATAGCTCCCATCCTCCTGTTCTGATCCTACTTCACCCTATCCCCAAAGAAGAAACTGAATTGGAAAGGTTTGTAGAAATATTTGGAGGCCACAGTCCCAATGCTGGAGTTGTTTCTCTTCTGGCTCTTGGGGCCAGATAGGCAAAAACAGGTTGCTACCTGCCCCTGGCTCCCTACCCTGGCCATCTAGCCTTCCTTTAGGCCCCTCCACTGTTCTCTCCCCTCTGGCACTTGGCATGTGACCAGTGTCAAAGGTCTTAGGACTTCTTTTCTAGGGCAGGAGGCCTGGCTATCTGTATCCCACTGGCTCTTCTCACAGGACCGGAGTTCTGATGGACCCTGGGCTTCATTTCCCTAGGAAAGAAATATACCCATTCCTTACTACCCAATCCTTTTCATCCTTGTACAAATCCAAGCAGAAAAGGAGGCCTGGAAAAGATGTGGGGTTACCTAGCCCAGGCAAAAGGATCCTTCCTGGCTCTCTGTGGCCTATTCCAGTTCACCAATCTGCACTTAACACTGGGGCCAGAGTTCCTGCTAATAGGAAAATGTGCCTTCATCAGTCTCTGTTTAGATATTCCTCTCTGGAAAGCTCTCAGAATGTGGTGTCTGTGATTGCAGAACTTGAATGCTATGTTATTGTTTTAACTATACTTGTCTGTTTCTCCTGTCTCTCTGGATATACGTCCAGCAGGGGCAGTGTGATAAGGGAGTCTCATGTGCCCTTCTGAGGGCAGGATTATACAGGCGTCCACTGAAGGGGTTTAAGCCACATGATCAGGTGACCATTTCTAAAAGACCATTTAGGCCGCCGTCTTTAGACTGTGGGACTGTCAGGACAGAGTAGTGACCAAAGGAAGAGGCAGAGGACTAAATTAAAGACGGTGAGGACTCCAGCAAGGGAGAGAGGGACAGAGCAGACTTATTTCAGTCAATGGGGCTTTGTAATGAGTGGGGAGTCTGAGTGGGAAGCAGGATGTATATCTCACCAGCTAGAGAAGTTGCTCGACAGGGAGATAGTAAATGAGTTATGTTCTGAACATCTCAGAATAAATGAGTTTCGTTTGCCTCTGAAAGTAAACATGGCGACTTCCAGTTAGTACATTTGATACATGACTCTGGCCTTTGAGAGAAGTCAAAGCTTCCCGGGGAAGATTCTGGGAAGATCAGCCAGGGAGGGTGCTCTGAACATGAGGCCCATGGAGCTGAGTAGTAATGGAATTGGTGGGAACAAATATTTGTGCCATGAATAGAGGAAGAAGAGAGATCAAGTAAGAACGAAAGAGAAGAAACTTCCCAAGACATAAAATTCACCTAGAATTTCTCAATGGCTTCAGACCAGACATCAGAAAACTACAGATGGTGGATCACATCCAACCTGGGCGCTGGCTCCATATACCGAGGATGGCAGGTTCGAACCTGGCCCTGGCCAAACTGCAACAACAATAACAACAACAAAATAGCCAGGCTCCGTGGAGGGCACCTGTAGTCCCAGCAACTCGGGAGGCTGAGGCAAGAGAATCACCTAAGACCAAGAGCTGGAGGTTGCTGTGAGCTGTGACACCATGGCACTCTACCAAGGGTGACAAAGTGAAACTCTGTCTCAAAACAAAACAAAACAAAACGTTTATCAGAACATCCCGCCTCCATTCCCTCACATGTTGTCTATGGCTGCTTACATGTGACAATACCAGAGTGAAGTACTTGTATAGTTGCACCTGAGACCATGTGGCCACAAAGCCTAAAATACTGATGGACCTTTAGAGAAAGCTTGCAGACCCCTTCTTTAGATCACAGAGGTGTGACATAGTTACCATTTCTCTTACATGTCAGCTATAGAAAGAATGAAGCAGGTGACTTTAAGATCTCATCTGTCTCCAGCAATCTTTGCAACTACTGTGAGAACGGTACTGTGATAGTTAAAAAATCAGTCCAGTAGGGCACCACTCCCATATACTGGAGGTGGTGAGTTCAAGCCCAGCCCCAGCAAAAACTTCAAAAAAAAAATCAGTCTATCAGTTCCAGTGTAGACTGGACACAACATCTGGAAGATAAAAATACAAAGTACTGTAACAGATGGAGGTGTCCCCTCTAATTAATGCCCCCTCACAAGGAGAATTAAACAGACTCTCCTGTTTGACTTGGAGGCATTTCCTCCTTTGGGGGCAACCATGCTGAGAAATGCTAAAAGGAATATGGAGGGGCGGATCGCAAGACACTGAATATCTAGAGAAATATCAGAACATTAAAATCATTCCTGTATACAAAAGTCCAGGGATTAAAAAAACTAGCGCCTACGGAGGGGGTGGCACTGGACAGCAGGCATGCCACAGTGACCTGTGTCTCTGCTGGCTGCATTGTCCCATGGGACTTCACTTACAGAACCTAAGTTCAAAGATAAAATTGTTGATTTTAGTATGGTGACATCTGGGCTTTAAACTGAGGGCCCCATACGGTTTAAAGGCTGCACAGGCTGGAGGCATTGAAGCCAGTTGGGCTTTTGGGGTTCAAGGAGTGGCTGGTCATGCTAGTCCGTGGGTGTCACCTTGCACAGGCTGGAGGCATTGAAGCCAGTTGGGCTTTTGGGGTTCAAGGAGTGGCTGGTCATGCCAGTCCGTGGATGTCACCTCTAGGACAAGTGGGCAGGACAAGGAACTGAGCACACAGACCTCAGATCAAATCTGAGCCTTGCACTCAGGGCCTGCCTTCTGCACCCCCGGCTGCAGCTGCTCTGATACCTAAGCTGCCCAGGGTCCTAACAGCTCTGAGTCAATTAAAAGATCTTTCTAAATAGGATTTCATCTTGTTCAAGTGCTTTGACAAGGTTGAAACTGAAGGAAAAGGAAAACTTCCCAAATCACTCTATAATTGCTTGAGAAGCAAGCTGGGCATGGCAGGACCACATTGGGCTCCGTCTCTCCAGGGCCGTCTGTATACACCGCATGCTCCGGCACAGCTTCCAGTGCTGGGAGGATACAACCTGTGGACTTGGACACGCCCCAGCCAGGCTCACGGGCACTGTCACCCTGGAGTGGAGTAGTGAGAATGGGCTACTTTGCTCTTGAGTGTCCCACAAACACTTTGGTGCATCTTATATAAGATACATCACGGGCCTCCAAACTCCCTGACCCTCCCGTGACATAGCTCACCTGGGCTGTGAGCACTGGAGATCTGTCCACATTGTCAGCTCTCTCTCTTGAATCAGCCAACCTAGTGCCTGTCAATCCTCCAGTGCACAAAACATGTGCCCTGCCCACACGCGGGCAGGTCGGGGTCTGCACTCTGAACACGGCTGAATTCCCAGTGGCTATTCCGAGGCCTGAAAGTCTGTCTCCTTTGAGTCTTCCCTGGACACAGTGCCATCTACTCCACGTTTCACATGCTCTCCCTGGAAATCTCCAGCGATGGGGGAAGAGGTCTCAGAGCAATGCTGGCGGAGCTCCTGGTGAGATGACTTTGAAGTCTCAAGTTTGAAGCCTACAAGCCTTTGCGTCAATTTTGCATTCTAGCCATAAATTATCCAAATTTATTTTAATATAGATCTACTTTAATTAACCCTGTTATATGACTTAACTTTCCTCTCAAACTTTTCAGAGTTGATCCTCGAGGAAAGTATTTTTGCAGTGCCTTTCCCTAACATGCTCACCCGATCTGTAAGCTCTGGGTCCACACCGTGTATTCAACTCCTGCTTTGGTTCAGCAGATTTTTTTTTTTTTTTTTTTTTTTTGAGACAGAGTCTCACTTTTTCACCCTCAGTAGAGTGCCATGGTGTCATAGCTCACAGCAACCTCAAACTCTTGGGCTCAAGCAATTCTCTTGCCTCAGCCTCACTGGTATCTGGGATTGAAGATGCTTGCTTGCCACAAGGCCCACTATTTTTAGAGACAGGGTCTTGCTCTGCCACGGGCTGGTCTTGAACTCATGAGCTCAGGCAATTCACCCATCTTGGCTTCCCAGAGAGCTAGAATTACAGGCATGAGCCACTGCGTCCAGCCTTGTTCAGCGGATGTTAACTGAGCACTCACTATGGAGAGGCAATGTGCTGGATGGCAGGGTTACTAGGGCAAGTAAAGTGCACACTGTCCCCAGACTCCCCTGCTTACAATTGAGCCTCGGCCAGGAGGAGGGACTGAGCAAAGGCCAGTGCTGTTGCACTGGAATCACATAATAGGACACCATTTTGTATTTCCAATAACTGAAGTTCGTAAGAGATGCTAACTTGGGTCTTATGAAACCACTTGTTTAGTAGTCTTTCCTTTCTATAATGAAGAAAAATATTTGCTTGGGTGTGGTTGGGGAGGTTGGGAAGTGGGATGGGAAGGAAATAAAACATAGGAAGTTTATTGCTCCAACCCAAGTTTCATTGAGGAATCATTAGTGAAAACGAACTACCTCCCCTGTTAGCTGAACTGAGTTTAATCACTGTGAAATAATTCAGCGCCGACAGGATGGGCCAAATGACCTAGTTCCTTGCCTTCCATTTCTGGGTCTTCATGAGACTTTTCCACCTCACTGGAAAGTCGTCTTAGTCTATCAATTTTACGTATTTGGTTTGGATCACTTTTCTAAGGTAGATTAAGATCCGAGTGTGCTGTTCTGTTTTTAACTATATTAATTGCTGGATCAGCTCCCATTTCAGAGAAGCTCAGGGAAATGCTTCGTGCTCATGTCTCTGCTCCTTTGAAAGCCGCTTCTCTGCTGCTTCCTTCTTGTTTGTTAACCCTGCACTTGCCACGCAATTTATACAAATTCTGAACTTCTGGCATTAGTAAATTACATTTATATTTGGATTCCATTAGAGGCTTTCATGCATGATTGAGCTTGTTTATGTTCTTTTCTAAGGAAAGGACTTAGATCTAAAGTCAGTCTCTGACTCAAAGGTAAGGCAAACAAGTTTGCAAAATAATTTCTAAGTAATTGAAAATGGGAAAAAGAGGAAAAAAAAGTGTCATTAAATGCAGACTTTTTCTTTTTTTGTGAGCAACTGAAGTTCTAAAATTGAAAAGGTTTAATTAAGCATTTTGAAATAATCACCAATAACCCAAGGAAAAAAGTGTGTCTTCAATCCTCATACTGAGAATAACTATGTTGACACTAGATATACATATATATATATGGACTTGGATGCGCCCCAGCCAGGCTCACGGGCACTGTCACCCTGGAGTGGAGTAGTGAGAATGGGCTATATATTCTTTTAAGGGGAAAACAAAACAATCAAATAGTTCCAAATGGATTTCAATATTCAAAAGGCCTATGCCATTAATGACAGTTGACCTCAATGTTGCCATAAATAAAATGCCTTTCCCCTAGTATTTATGTAGAACTTTTAAAGTAGATAACAAAGGCTGGTCTTAAATAAAATTGACAATTTTTTTCCAGAGAATTATACATAATGAGCTGAATAAACTGTCCTTCATTGTGGTACAGTATTTCTAGGTGTTTTAAATATACAGAGGGTTCCAAATAATATATACAAATTTTAAGAAAAGAAAAAACCGCATTTAAATTGTATTATCAACTCACCTTTGATTTTCTGCAATTATAAGAGGTGCTCAAACATTGCTTGTGTTCATCTTTTGTTATCAGTATATATTTAGTATTACAATTTGAATAGTCTGTATATATTCTAATATTCTAAAATAGCACACAAGAATTAATTGATTTACTAAAGCATTTGCATTTTTGATATTCTCTTCCCAAAGAAATACAAATTACTTTGGAGATCTCGCCTGACAATAATGATTGTTCACTTGAGAAGACAAACAAAGAACATTAAAAACATAATTGGCCTCGTATGATAATATGAGATTTCTCTAAACTCCGGTTATGTAGAGCTAAATTTTTATTAATTATTTCTCATGTCCTATTTTAATTTCTCAAATTTTTAATAAATGAACACACATCGCATATTAAAAACTACCCATTGTCTTTCCTTTTGTCTCATCTACCTTTTGAAAATCTAACTACCCTTCAGCCAAACATCGCTACACTCCCTGTCTCATGCTTTCCTTGAGGCAAATGTTTTTGTTTGCCTGAAATAGATTCCCAGTATCTGTGCCTACCATCCTTCAGCTTGCCTTTCATTTCTCAACACAAATACCCACTTCTCTGTCCTCCTAGGTGAGCTCCCATTCTGAAACACACATTTATAATACTTGGACATGCGGTATTTTAAAAAAGAATGTAAACATGGCCCGAGAGTAAGACCCGGGTTTAAGTGGTAGCTGAGCACTGGCTATATACCTTGGGCAAAGTGACTTCTCAGACTCTTGTTTTTGGTCTATAAAACAGGAATAGAAATACCCATGTGACTGTGGTGAGGACCAAGTGAGATAATTTACATTCAACTCTTTCTTGGGCCCGTGCTACTCCAACAGAAAGAGCTTAAGAAAAAAAAAAAAAAGAATTCACAGTTACTGCTATAAGACGATTAATATTCCTGCTCCCACATTTTCCACCATCGATTGTGTATTTTAGTTGGGGAGAACAAGTACATTTCCTTAACTAGATGGTAGGCGGAAGAAAATGTCTAGATTTCTTTGCTTTTATCCATCACAATGTCTAATACAGTGTTATGATTCTTAATAAGTACCACGTATTTATAATGAACAGTTTCTTCTGTGAGTACCTTAAATGCCTATTCATTATGAAAGGAAAAAGGAAAATGAGATCCAACCATTCTCCTTTCTTACCCAAGTTTTTTGTGTGTGTTTACGTGTATCTGTGTAAACGTGTATGTGTGTGTGTGAGAGGGAGAACGTATGTGTGTACAATCAAGTACTTAGCTAGCATCCTCTGGACTGTGAAGTAAGATATCTTCACATTCCCATGGCAAACAACAACAACAACAACAAAAAATACATCTCAAGATTGGTCCTTCTCACCAATAAACAAAATGTAATTAAATGTGCAGGTATTTGCAAAGCATTCTCAGCTAGGAGATAAGTCAAAACAAGTTTTCCTAATAATAAATTCTTAAGAATTTAATGTAGGCAATGATATTTAGCTCAGCATCAAGTTTTCAAGCTTTTTTTAGCTTTGGAAAATTATAATTTCTGAGTAACTAAAACTCAAGAAATAAAAGACATCTTGCTAGCATAATTTGTAAAGCATTCAGTGGTTAAAATAAGAAAAATTAGCCTTTGAGTGAAACTTAAAACACGTTTGTCAAAAGCTAGCAGCCAAAACACAGGAAAGCAATTTATCCAAAATTAGATTGCTTTGAAATACTAAGGTTAATGGAATCAAGGGAGGAAAAAGGTGGGGAGATAATTCGGCATCGTTAAAACCTTCAACTTAGATGGGAGATAATCTAAGTTAACTATGTGAACATTAACTTGTGTCTTCAAATGCTCCAAACAATTGGGAGCTGTTAGGAAAAATATTCCAAGAAAAAGAAGAACTCAGCGTGATTTCTGTATCTGCCTTTAAAAAGGATAATGTGAAGCCCACCGAAATCCTCTTCTAGAGAAGACACTTTAACTTACAAACAACTGGATGGAAAAATCCAAGCTTACAAAAATAAAATAGGAGCTAATATTAAGATGACTACAAGTCTATTGTAGACTTAAGAAACAGTGAGCTTTTGATTTGAGTTACTAAAATGTACCTCTGGGTATTAATTAGGGCTTTGGGAGAGACAGGGAGGGACATGATACAGGAAAAACCTCTAGTGGAATCTGTATGGTTTACTCTCTCCCCACACTGACCACCTCCTGAGTTGACCTCATTTTCATAGACCAGACACACCACATGGACATATCAGTACAGTAGACTTAGTTCCTCACAGTGGCCACCTCTGTGCATTGACCAGTTTGCTACAGCCCTAGAGGGGTCAACTTATAGAGGTTCTACTATATGGGGTTTTGCCATGAGGCTGCCTTACAGAACCTGAGTCAGTTCATATTATTTTCTTTCTTTCTTTCTTTCTTTCTTTCTTTTTTTTTTTTTTGAGATAGAGTCTCACTCTGTTGCCCTGGGTAGAGTGCCATTGCATCATAGCTCACAGCAACCTCAAACTCCCAGGTTCAGACGATTCTCTTACTTTAGCCTCCCAAGTAGCTGGGACTACAGGCACTGGCCATGATGCCTTGCTCATTTTTTGTTTTTCTTTCTATTTTTAGTAGAAACAGAGGTCTGGCTCTTGCTCAGGTTGGTATTGAACTCCTGAGCTCAAGTGATTCAACCTCCCAGAGTGCTAGGATTATAGGCATGAACCACTGTACCCAGACCTACTTATATAATTTTCATTCATCCTTTGACTTTCTTTCATTCATTCATTCATTCATTCATTCATATACAAGTGATTAAATGGGTTCTGAGAAGTATGACTATCACAAAAATGACAGCAAAAATAAAATCACGAACTCTGCTTTTCTATAATGGAAATGAGTAATAATTGTGTTTTTGTTTTTTTTTTCCTTTTTTTTTAAGCAGGAACTCAACTTTATTGCGTCAAGCAGCTGCTTATATAGAGTGTGGGGAAGGGGTGGGGAAAGAAGGCGGGGGATGAGGTGCGCGACAGGGTTGGGCCAATGGCATGGTACCACATTGGCTGTATCTAGGTAGAGGCAGTTTCGGTCCGGGCCTTGCTGAGTCATTGCTACGCAGAAGTAGCTCCATGGATGTACTTCTAGTCAGGCTCCGGAAGTTGCACTAGGCCTCAGGCACATGGCAGGGCCCAACATCTCCCTCTTTTGTTAACAAAAAAATCATTTTTGCACTAAAGGTTGTTAATAACCAGCAAACAGAGGAGAAGCTCTATCTCTCTCCTTTTCTGCTTAAAGATAATATATAAATTCTCCTTTACTGGAGACAGCTCTAGACTCTATCAGCCCAGGGAGGGCACCCTGGGAATCTTCAAATGCACCTCACTCCATTCCTTTCCTCCCACATTCACCCTTCCACAGTTTCCCATGGTTGAAAGCCTAGAACCATTTTCTTTTGGTTCATTTTCTATCACTTCCTCACAAATTTCTTGTTCTTTATTAAAGCTGCTATATAAGCCAGAGTTCTAAGACACTGCTTTGAGATGTGTTTCACTGAGTTTTCTTGCACATGATGTGTGTTGCTTTCATTAATCAACTTGTTTATTTTTCTCTTGTTAATCCATCTTGTGTTGTAGGTGTCCCTGCCAAGAGCTATGAGGGGTTGCAAGTTTTCTCCTTGACAAAATAAAGCTCTCTGCATTTTCTTTCCACTATGCATAGAAAACAAATACAGTAGGTATATATATTATCTCTGTGAATATATGAATATCTGAATTTTCTGTTGACTATATCTAGAAAAGAAATATATATAAATATGTATTCTGCCTGTGAATAGATGAATGTCTGGATTTTCTTTTGAATATATATATATTTTCAGTATATATATTAAAAATATATATATTCAAAAATATACATATATATATTTTTTTTATAGAGACAGAGTCTCTCTTTATCACTCTTGGTAGAGTGCCATGGTGTCACAGCTCACAGCAACCTCCAACTCCTGGGCTTAGGCGATTCTCTTGCCTCAGCCTCCTAAGTAGCTGGGACTACAGGTGCCTGCCAAAATGCCTGGTTATTTTTTTTGTTGCAGTTTGGCCGGGGCTGGGTTTGAACCCACCACCCTCAGTATAAGGGACTGGCGCCCTACCCACTGAGCCACAGGTGCTGCCCTTTTTTTTTTTTTCTTATTGTTGGGGATTTATTGCGGGTACAAGAAACCAGGTTACACCAATTGCATTTGTCAGGCAAAGTCCCTCTTCCCTGTGAATCACTTTCTTCCTTCCTGGTCAGCTGGGTCACCTGGGTACAAAAGCACCCAGAGATAAATCAAATTGGGAATATCATTTTCTTTCATCAAGATCAGCCTAGAGTTGGGGGCATGCGCTAAATGCAGATGTTAAGATGAAAAGTGTGTTCATTGTGCACCTGACAAAAACCTTTTTCTTGAAGAAAAAAAATTTAAATCCTGTCAGGCAAAAAGCTTGTTTCCCTTATGTCCTCTACTTTCCTTCCTGAGGCACTGGAGTGATGACATAGAACCTCGAGTTGTGGCAGCTGCCTTGTGCCTCCCAGGTGACAAGCCCAAGGGAAAGATGCTTAAAGGCTGTTGGGGAGGGGCTGTGTCCTTGGTGATACCACTGAGCCCCTGAACCGGTCCCAGAACTGACAACCTCTAGACCTTTTTTTTTAATTTTTTTAATTTTTAAAGTAAACTTGATATTTTAGAGCAGTTGTAGATTCACAGCAAAATCAGGAGGAAGATACAGAGATTTCCCATTTATTTCCTGCTCCCAAACATGCCTAGGGTCTCCATTATCAACATCCCCAACCAGAGTGATTCATTTGTTACAACTGATAAACCTACATTCACATATAACAGTCACCCAAAGTCCATAGTTGACTTTAGGGTTCACTCTTGGAGTTGTACAGTGACATGTATCCATCACTACAGTGTCACACAGAGTTATCTCAATGCTTTAAAAAAATTCTCTGTTCTGGGTGGCACCTCTGGCTCAGTGAGTAGGGTGCTGGCCCCATATACCGAGGGCAGTGGGTTCAAACCCAGCCCCAGCCAAACTGCAACAAAAAAATAGCCAGATGTTGTAGCGGGCTCCGGTAGTCCCAGCTACTTGGGAGGCTGAGGCAAGAGAATCGCCTAAGCTCAATAACTAGAGGTTGCTGTGAGCTGTAATGTCTCGGCACTCTACTGAGGGCGACAAAGTGAGACTCTGTCTCTAAAAAAAAAAAAGCCAGGCCCTGTGGTGGGTGCCTGTGGTCCCGGTTGCTTGGGAGGCTAATCAAGAGAATCTCTAAGGCCCAGGAGTTTGAAGTTGCTGTGAGCTGTGATGCCACAGCACTCTACCAAGGGCAGCATAGTGAGACTCTGTCTCAAAAAAAAAAAAATTCTCTGTGCGCTGCCTCTTCATCCTTTTCTCCCCTGTAACCCTTGGCAACCTTCAATCCTTTTACTTTCTCCCTATTTTCTCTTTTTTGAGAATGTTCATATTTCTTTTTATTGCAGAGAAATAAAGGTCTACAATGCTTAAGCCACTATTGGTCAAGAATTCTATTACTCACAGCAGCCAACATACATCCTAACGGAATTACTTCCCAACTGGATTTTAAGTTTCTTGAGGCAGGAGTGTTATATTTTATTTTATTTTTTTAAGATTTCTCATAACGCCATGGAAGGTTTTCTTGCATAGGGCAGGCACAAAATTCTTGAATTAATAAATGAATGGCTAAAAGCATAAATAATAACAATCTAAAATGCCATGTCTCATAAAATATGTGGATTTGGGTGGAACATCCTGTAATCAGAGCCTACATTACAGTGGAATCGAAGAGTCATAGACATGGAATGGGCTGTACTGCTCTGCATCACTGAGACCAAGTAAGGAAATAGAGATGTGTCCTTAATTAGTATTTGTCAGTGACAAATACAGAGGGTACCAAAAAATGTATACACATTTTGAAAAAGGAAAAACCCTTGTTAAATTTGTAATACTCGTATCACACTTGACTTCTGCGGTTACAAGAGTGCTCAAATTGGGCAGCGCCTGTGGCTCGAAGGAGTAGGGCACTGGCCCCATATGCTGGAGGTGATGGATTCAAACCCAGCCCCAGCCAAAAACTGCAAAAAAAAAAAAAGAGTGCTCAAATTGACTTGTATTCACCTTTTATTTATCAGTATATATTGAGTATTACAATTTTAATATAGTTTTTTTCCTCTCTTAAAATGTGTATACTATGTTTTGGCACTCTCTGTGTAGTGCTAGGCATGCCCTGCTCCCAATCTAGTAATCTTTCTGTATACTGTGCCTACTTATCTTGGCACTTGGGCCCAACCCACGCTCCTCCATCCCAGAATAGCTCCAGGCTCCCCACATTAGTGCTGCAGTGATTCATGGCCTTGGCCCACTTTGAGGATGTAGCTAACCCTCCTGACTCTGAACTAGGGGCAAATGACAGCAAACATCCAGTATAGGAGAAGCTTCTGTAAGCATAATCACCTTACACAAGAAACTGGGGTCTCTAGCAGAAGTTGTCATGTTAGAGCAGTCTGGAACAAGATGAGAAGGGAGAGGGGTGTAGAAAGCAGACCCTTCCATTTATCTGTGGGTTCTCCAAGTTCAGGTCACCCCAGAGAGTCCCCCCTACTAACTGCTGCCTGTATTTCAGCTGGATTCAAATCCAGTCCTATTATCCTAGGTAAGATTTCAGGACTACTGTGAAGGTCAATTTTCTGTGTCAACTTTGTCAAACAAACCCAGTCTAGATGTTGCTGTGAAGATATGTTTTTAAACAAGCATGATTAACACTTAGATCAGTAGATTCTGAGTAAAGTGGATTATCCTCCTTAATGTGGGTGGGCCTCATCCAGTCAGCTGAAAGTCTTAAGAGAAAAGACAGATTCCTCAAGGAGCAGAGAATTCTGCCTGCCGACAGCCTTGGACTTGAGGTGCAGCATCAAACTCTTCCCGGGTCTCCAGTCTGCTAGCCTGCCCTGCAAATTTTGGACCTGGTAGCAGCCACAATTATGGGAGCCAATTTCTTAAAATCTCTGTCTTCTTGCTTTACACACACACAGCCTACATCCTATTACCTCTGTTTTGTTAGAGAACCCTGCCTGACTAATTCAACTACCCTGAAGTCCAAGGATGTACGGCCATTGTATGCCTTCTCAGCTGGTGTTAGGATAGATATTTATGGTTGGCAGGGGTGGCTTAACTCTCAGGCCTAGTCTTATTGAGGACAAGGCTGCAGGAAAAACCAACAGGAGAAATGGAAGGAAACACAGTGCACACAGATGCCCCTGTTTAAACAGCACAGAATCTTTACAGCACCCTGCCTTATTGTAAAAATGGTGTTCTCTTTCTCCATTGTAGCTTTGCTATCTATTCATCCTCTGCTGCTGTTTGCTTTTCTCACTCTCCTGGGGAATCTGTAAAATAGCAGCCTCCCTTAACTGCTCTCCTACCCTCAGACTTGCTCCTAGGGAGAGAGTCAAGGAAATGATGACATGCTTTGAGAATTAATGGTCCATCTCTGTTCTGTCCCAGAGCTAATCACTGAGCCAGCTGTACAGAAGGCAGCAGAGAAGGTGCTTTAAGCAGGGCTTCAAGCCATGAAAAATTGATGTTACTGGGAAGAGAGAACTGCAGAGCCACAGCTGCAGGCAGAGCTGGTAGGGGAGGGGAAGGGGCTGATGGTAGGGATGATAGAGCTGGGCTGCATACCTTGAAAATCATGAGAGAGGAAAAAGGAGCTGGAGAGAGGGATGTTCCTGATAGACAGTTACTTTCCAGGATCTATATATACACCATGCACTTCCTCTCTGATGACATAAGTAGTTAGAACCTATTATCTACGTGACTATCAGGGACACCAGGTGCATAAAAATAACACCAAATCATTTCCCAGCTTGTTGTGAACAGCTATGGAGCTGTTGTTTAGAGCCACTTCAAGCTACACCAATATCCATTTCACTACTACCTTTGGTATCTAGAGAATGCCAACTCCCATAGCTGAGTTGCCGTATGAACTTTTTACACTTTAACAAATGTAAAGTTCAGCACTTTAACAAAAATTAGCACACATCTGATGATCTACATTGAATTTCCCTGAATTATAAATTTTAAAGGATTATTAGTTATAGCTGTTGAAATCATTTTCAAATAAGGAAGGGCAGGATGCTGGTGAGTTTTGTAAATGGAGAGATGTATGGTGTTTTTGAGTCTCTGTAAGAAGCATAGCAGGTCCCCTTGCTCCTACTTCCTCCACTGAATCAGAGCTTCCATATAATATATAGAAATTGGCTTGCAGTATGTTTTTGGATATTAGGCTAGTTTAATTGGAATGATGAATAACTGTTCTGCGACACATCATCTTGTGGAATACTGCCGTCTTTCTTCTCATTCAGAGTTTATAGGAATTCTGTGAAGGGAAAAATACTTTTATTAACTTAGCTAAAGCACTGACAACCCCAGAAGTTGTGGTTCTCAGTTAGGGACTTTTTTGCCCCCAGGGAATATTTGACAATGTTTGGAGACATTTTTTGGTTGTTGCAGTTGGGGAAGGGGTGTCACTGGTATCTAGTGGGTAGAGGCCAAGGATGCTGCTTAACATTCTACAATACACAGCAGAATCCACAACAGTAAAGAAGTATCCAACCTCAAATGCCATAGTGTTGAGATAGAGGGACCCTGCTCAGGAGCAAATAATGTGTCCTCCAATTCCTCTTCTTAATCCTTGTGGGAAAGATGAGCTTGAAGTAGAATCATCCAACATCCCTAGCTTCTTTTTTTTCCACTGCCTTTTTGGACCCCTTTCCCTGTTCTCTGAGACAGCCTCATCAGAAGCTACTCATCCTTTAAACATAATAAGGAAAAACATTCCTGTTTAGATTTTAATATTGTCTTAGTCCGTTGAGTGTCTCTATAACAGAATACATAAAGTTAGGTAATCTGTAAAGAAAAGTTTTATTTGGCTTATGATTCTGATGGCTGGGAAGTACAAGATTTGGCATCTGCATCAGGAGAGGGCCCCAGGCTGCTTCCACTCATGGAAGGCGAAGGAGAGCCAGTGTGTGCAGAGATCACATGGCAAGAGAGAAAGCAAGGGGGTGGGGAGGTGCTGGGCTTTCTTTAACAACCAGCTGTAGCAGGAACTAATAAAGAACACACTCATTCTAAAGGGAGGGCATTAATCTCTTCATGATGGAGCCTCTCCCATGACCCAAACCCCTCCCACTAGATCCCCACCACATGGGGGATCAAATTTCAACATGAGTTTGGGGGCACCAGTAAACCCTTTCTCAACCATAGTTGATACTTTTAACCTTTATTCCTCTTTCACGGTTTGCTTTGTTTTACCATGAAACCAGCAAATGAGCCATGCACAGGTGGTCCACAGGGTCAAGATCACACTGGAATGTGAGCAGCCAGGCCTCTGAGGTTCCTCCCTTTGGAGGAACCTTTGTCCCCACAGAGACCCGCTTAAGGATCCTGCAGGCCTGTTGCAAGGAGGAATCCTCTGGGTCACAACCTCCATATATATGTGTATGTGTGTGTGTGTGTATATATATATATATTTTTTTTTTTTTTTTGAGACAGAGTCTTACTTCATCGCCCTCGGTAGAATGTTGTGGTGTCACAGCTCACAGCAACCTCCAGCTCTTGCTTGGGCTTAGGTGATTCTCTTGCCTCAGCCTCCTGAGTAACTGGGACTATAGACATCTGCCACAATGCCTGGCTATTTTTTGTTGCAGTATGGCCGGGGCCAGGCTTGAACCCACCACCCTCGGTATATGGGGCCAGCACCCTACTCACTGAGCACAGGCACTGCTCTTTATACATCTTTTTTGAAGCACTAGAGTTTTGATAACTTGAAAGTAAACCTAAAGGAAATGGCAGAAGATATTCAGCTTTTGTTTGAGGGCTCCCCTGCCTGGGGAAAGGGATGTCTTGTTTCATCAAAATTGTCTAGATTCAGAAATTAAGGTACCGGCAAGAGTTCATAACAGAAAGAAGTTTGGTAAATTATGCAACTCAAAATGTTTTTCTTTACCTTGTTTGGGGCTTGATATATTCAAGGCCTCAAGGCCTTGCTTGTCTCCATAGCTGGGATTAGATTAAGACAAATGAAGTACCTAGTACACAAAATTTAAGGAGAAAGGAGGCAGTGGCTCTCAGGCAGCCTCAAGTTCAGGGTCAGTGTGAACACCAACCTAAGGGTACCATGGGTTCCTCTCTTGCTTTCTCTGAGTCCTGGCCCTGAGGCTCTCCAACCTTCAGGAGGGGACAGAGCTGCCCCTATGTCATTGAAAAGGACACAGAAAGGACACAGAAGGGTACAAAATACTTCGAACACATTCCCAGAGTCATGAGTGATCTTGAATCTCCTTTGTCCAGCTTTGAAGATAAACCCTAACAAGGTTTCAGATTCTTTTCTCTAGCTCGGACTCAGCTTATTTGTAGCCCAGAGTTATTCTACTTGTTCCCTATGCTGTCTGTATTATCTTTCCACTTCAAAATTATTTATGCTCCTCTCTAACTCTCTAAGCTGTATCTCTTTTGATCTCCTGAATCCCTATGGTTCCCAGTCTGCTCCTTATTCAAGGTACTTGCCAATGTCGTCATCCTTTTTTTTTTTTTTTATGCAATTATTCATTTCTAACTTACTCTTTGTGGTAGGCTAAATAATGACCACCAAAGGTATCTACATCCTAATCCTTGGAACCTGTGGATTTTGCCTTAGATAGCAAAAGGGACTTGGCGGATGTCATTAGGGTAAGTATCTTGAGATGAGAGGTTATCCTGAATTACCTTGATGGGCCCCACATATAATCACAAGTGTTGTTATAGGAAGGAGGCAGAGGGAGATTTGACTGTAAAAGTAAGACAGGTGACCCAGAAATAAGAGAGTGGAATGAGTCAAGACAGGGGCTGTGAACCAGGGAATGTGAGCCACCTCTAGAAGTTAAAAGGTGAGGAAATGGATTAGAGCCTCTAGAGCAATGATTCTCAACCTTCCTAATGCCACAACCTTTGAATACAGTTCCTCATGTTGTGGTGACCCTCACCCATAAAATTACTTTTGTTGCTACTTCATGACTGTAATTTTGTTACTGTTATGAATCGTAATGGAAATACCTGATATTCAGGATGGTCTTAGGCGACCCCTGTGAAAGGGTCGTTCAATCCCCACAGGGGTCACGACCCACAGGTTGAGAACAGCTGCTCTAAAGGGCACCAGTCCTGCCAACATCTTGACTTTAGCCCAGTGAAACTGATTTCAGATTTCTGGCTTCTGGAACTATAAAGCAATAAATTTGTGTTATTTTAAGCTACCAACTTTGTGGTAATATGTTACACCAGCAATAGAAATCTAATATCCTATCCTTAGGTCACAGTAAGGGTGTATGTGTTTTTCTAGACTCTACAGTCCAGAAAAGATTCAGCACAGCCTGAGGTTAAGAGTATGGGCTCTGGAGCAATCAGACCTGGGCTCAAATCATGGCTGACCCCTGTAGTGGACATTTGCCAATATTTGTCTACCCAGGCTTTTGCACTTTCTTCCTGTCTGAGACGTGAATGTTACCTTTCTACTGTTCATTCTCCATTTTCCATTACTAATAGCATTCTAATTTTGTAAAGGGTAATAAATGTTACCATCTTAAAAATAACCATATTTCACAGTCTCCCTTGAAGCCATAAGCAGTCACTAATGTAGTTCTTGCCAACTGGTCAGTCCTGGGGGGACTTCAGAAGAAACTCTTTAAAAGAGGGTTGATTTGATCCAGCAGGCACCTTTGTCTTTCATTCCTTTCTTTGAATAATGCCACATACTGAGGCTGGTGGGGTGAAAAGGAAGACACACCTTGGGTCCCTAATGAAATCATGAAGACGACCTTCCTGCCTGGGACTGCGTGCCTCTAGGCTTCTTGCTCTGTGCCATGAATAAGCCCCTTAGTTGGTCAAGCTACTGGGTTTTTTTTTGTGTGTGCTCTATTATGTTAACCCTATAATTCATCACTTATTCCACTTGTGTGAACTTACCCATTTCTAATTTTGATTCTAGTATTCTAGTACATTGTACTGGTACCTATCAACAGAAGATTCTAAATTCCTTGTAGGAGACAAATTTCTAGTGGATGAGAACACAGCCTCTGGAGTCTGACAGATGTTATATTAGTTAGGGTAAGTGGTGCTAGGTGTATAACAAACAAAATACAAATTCGTTGTGGCTTCACACCTAGAAGCTTATTTCTTACTTCCATGAGGTTCTTTGTAGCATATATTGTCATTTGTGAATCTAGGCTTTTACCTTTTCAGGGTTCTTTTGTTTCCTAATCCCAGAGCAGTTTTCTGATATATGTAATAAAGAACTCCGACAGCTATAGCTACTTATTAGATTGAGCTATAAGAAACTGGTGACATATGAACACACAAACTGCCTACAAAATGTCAGTTTCATGTGGTTCACATGTGATTTTGAGCAAGAGTCTCTCTAAATCCATTTTCTCAGCTGTAAACTGGGGTACTAATAGTCCCTTCCTCTGAAGACGCTGTAAAGACCAAATAAGAGGCTATAAGTAAAGGACTCAGCACAGAGTCTGTTGGGGTGGTGCCTGTGGCTCAAAGAAATAGGGTGCTGGCACCGTATGCTGGAGGTGGTGGGTTCAAACCCAACCCTGGCCAAAAACTGCAAAAAAAAAAAAAAAAAAGCACTAGCTGTGCTTTATCCGGTGCTGGGCATAGAACCTCTGGCACACACTAGCCATTCTTTCTTTCTTTTAAGAAAATTAATATGTAATCTACAAGACCATAAAATTCACCCCTTTAAAGTGTACAATTTGGAATATTTACTAGGTTGTATAACTATCATCACAGATTCCAGAACATTTTTGTCACGGCATTAAGAAATCCCCATACCCATTAGCAGCCACTTTACCTTTCAAGTGAATCATCTTTGTTTAGAAATGGCTGGCACAGTACCTTGCTTATAGTCCTCACTCAGTATTTATTCATTTTATTGACTTTCCCGTAAGGTTAAAGAAACATTTCTTGTTTATTCAACAAGAATTGATAACCTAACTTATTCTGTATGCGTACATACGCCCACACCCACGGACATCTCACATTTAAGCTCAGGGAATCAGATTCTGCCACGTTAAAGTAATAAAAAGCAAAAATGACAACAACAATATTGTTGATAATGATCTTAGTAGTGCATTTAAAATGACTCAAGGAAGCTATCATGATGTTGTGAGGCTGTAGGGACTGCCACCTCTGAGAGAGAATTCACGAGGGAGATGGGAAGAGTTCCAGTCTCCACGTTCTTCTCACAGGCAAACACCCCTTCCCCTCCCTGTGGGCAGTCACTGCAGCTCCTGTAGCTTAAAAAGAAGAAACTGCACCAGTGTCTCAGAGGGTGCCTCGAAAGCTCCTCAACTGCATCTTTTGAGTTCACAACTTTTTATAAATAGCTGTCTTCAGGTGCACACCAAGAAGGGCAAGTCAAAGTGAAAATAGCCTAGTTCTTCTTCTCAGCTAAGAATGCCTACTTCCTACACCTGTCAGATGAACAGGGTGTGTCACTGAGGGACTTGCTTGGTTCTGTTCAGAGTCACAGCTGTAAAATCAGATGCATTTTTGCCATTTTTTACATTCCTAAAGAAAGGTAATCCTGGAAAACAACCCAATTTAGTATTTATGTTACTCAGCATGGTTGATGGTTTCAAAAGATTAATATTTATTTTGGGAATGGTTCATTGCTCTTATCTTCAAAACAGCACAGTTCTCTCTTGCACCTGTTTTGGCTATGAGAGCTGTTACATGTTTGGGTACTACATTCAAAATATGGGCGGCTGTCAATTCAGAAGGAGCAAGAAATACTGTGCACAGCCTTGAAATATTTATTATTTTAACTCCTGATGCTTGAGAATGAACAGATACAAGAAACATTTAAATATGGATGTGACCAATCCAATGGCCAAGTATTTTAGAAATAAATAATCAAAATAAAACTTACTGACCAAGCAAAGAAACAAAACTGGAAATAAAAATGGTCCTGAGTGGGTCCTGGCTATGCAATTGTCTGGGAACTCATGGAATATTTAGGCACCTCTGATGGGAACAGGAAATAGAAACCCAGAGAGGTAAAGTAGCACTCTATGGTCAATGTCACTGTTCAGCGCTGGACTCAGTTCTTTAGCTTCTTTTCCATCCCTCTATACATCTTCCTGTGTATCAATTCTCTAAGGGACTGAGTAATGCAGTATGGGCATCTGTTACTCTTAGCTTGAATTCTTACCAGTTTACTACTCCTACTTGGCTTATGAAGTCTAGAGCAGCCTCAAATTGGAATAACAGAATCATGTAGCAACAAAAACCTTCCTTGGTAGAATGGGATATGAATTATACTTTGTATTTGGGAAGCGAACAATTGGAATCAAACTCCAGCCCTGCTATTTACCCATAATGTCATGCTAGTGTTTTACTGTCATAGGAGTGCTGTAGTGAATTACCTCAAGCTTTATGGCTTAAAACAATAGAAATGTATTCTCTTATAATTCCAGAGGCTAGAAATCTAAATCCAAGGTGTTGGAAGGTTTTAGGGAAGAATCCTTCTTTGCCTCCTCTTGGCCCTGGTAGCTGCCAGCAGTCTTGATGTTCCTTGATTGATAGATACAGTAAGTTTGTCAGTTGATTGATCTTCCAGACTGGAGGGGTTAATAATGCCCAGTGTACTTGGCACCAGAGGGCCCATGGGAGGCCTGGCTATGCATTCTCTAAAGGTCTCATCACAACATAGACTCTACTGGTCCCTTGGAGGATCACTGTTGAGATACACTTATTGGTTCCACCAGCTTTCTCCTTAAACCACAATGATAAAATCCCTTCTATTCATATAGGGTTCTGCTTGGATTTAGCAGTAACTCTTCTCTATTATGTTATAGGAAAGAAACCTCCACTTTTTTTTTTCTTTTTTTGAAACAGAGTCTATGTCACCCTTGGTAGAGTGCTGTGGCGTTACAGCTCACAACAACCTCAAACTCTTGGGCTTAAAGTGATTCTCTTGCTTCAGCCTCCCAAGTAGCTGGGACTACAGGTGCCCACCACAACACCTGGCTATTTTTTTGTTGCAGTTTGGCCGGGGCTGGGTTTGAACCTACCACCATTGGTATATGGGGCCGGCACCCTGCCCACTGAGCCACTGGCGCTGCCCTATTTTTTTTTTTTTTTTTTTTATTGTAGTTGTCATTGTTGTTTAGCAGGCCCAGGCTGGGCTTGAACCCATCAGCCCCCGTGTATGTGGCTGGCGCTGTAACCACTGAGCTACGGGTGTTGAGCCTGATTTGTTAATTTTTTCGATCAAAAATAATTATAAAAGGGATGTCATTCATGGTCTTTTCACCTCGTTATGTTCCTGTGTGTGTAGGTCCCTGTTGTCCTTGTTTGGCACTTTGTCCCATATTGGCTTAGTCAGATGTACTTCTGCATGAGTTTCCACATTCAACATTGTCATTTTCAGTAAGTCTACTGCAGCCTAGGCCCTGCTGTGAAAGAACAAACTAATAATTGATGTCTAGCTCTTGACAATCCAGCAGATGTCCTCACCCAGGGACAAAGATATTCACAGAAAGTGTTATGAAAAATTAGGACTTTTTCAAAACAGAGATAGCAGAATCTATACACTTGTCTGAGTTTGTTAATCATAGTTAAAGTTTGGAAACTGAAAGTGATAAACTGACCTTTTTTGAACAACAAATGCATTAACTGAAGACACAATGATGTGAAAACACCAACAGTGTGAAAAGTTCAGAATGTGATAAATGTACAATCTAGACCCTGGGCTGTTGGTTTCTCTGATAGTCCAGAGTTGAATATCCTGCACATCTATTCTGAATTCCAGTATTCTGGAAGTGGTGCCAAATTAAATAATTTGAGTTTCTCAATGCAGGCATCCCTCAGCCCTGTGGTCTCTGGCCAAGTAAGTGGCTTTGCAGGGCTGTTGGCAGGCTGAGCTCTTTTTCTAGGAGAGACCATGCCAATATTTGATTATCTGTTCAGTCTCTGTATCTAGTGTATTGGCTGATACAGCTATTACAGTGCTTCTTGCTATGGTAGTGATAATCAGCAAGCCAGCCTAGCATTGGACCCCAGCTAAGAAGGAAATACTGAATTGGATTTTTCATATTGATTTCATTGACTATCACAATCATAGCAACATACTACACATGTTAAGTATTGGGCACTCAAAAAAAGTTTACCTAAGTCATATGACACATAAATGGAAGAAATATCCTTTGTAGTACTCTCCTTGGGACATTACATATTTGTTCCAACTCTTACATTCAAAAAAAATTTTTTGGGGGGTATTATTACCAGGAACAATTAGTAATACATACAAGGATATCATTTTATAAATTTCCTAATTACTCATATACTGATCATGGAGTTTAGAAATATTTTTGCTATTTACAAACATACATTGACCTCAAAAATAAAAGATTTCTTGGCATTAGGAAAATATAAAAGACTACACTAGATACAGATCTGAGTCTGACTCTAGTCTCCTTGTTTTGGCTGCCTGGCAGTACACATTTCATTCTGCACAAACCCGGTGCTTTGGAATTGGCTTTCCATTGTGCAAGGATGAACAAACCCAGCTTGGTTCAGTTACAAAATGGCACCCCAGATAGGACTAAATTAAAGTTCCTTCTGATTTTTTTTTGCTTCTGCTTTATTGGCCCCATGTGAGGAATTGGATCTGATAGTGGGTCTGAGCAGCAGCCTGGACATTTCAATCGGCAGAGATTCCATCCTGGTTCCTGCTTTCCTGGCACGGCGCTGCTGACCTCCAGTGATTTTTCTTTTAGTTTTGCAGCAGAGAAAAGTTTTGGATTTCAGAAGGCAACTTCTTCTTTCTTCCCTTCCTCCCTTCCCCACTCCCTTCCTTGACTGGCCCTCACTCCCTTCTTGTCTTCTTGGTAGTGAGGCCTTATTGGGGGATTTCCCCTTTGGTTGAAAGGAACATAAGGGGGTGCCCTTATGGAGGTAGCCTTGTTTAAGAACATGGAATTTGAGTGTGTGTGTCTACATGTTACGTACAGTGTTCATTGCTTGTTCTGTTTGAGTGTTTGCATTCTGATTGGGGTAGTAATACTTTGGTATAAGCAGAGGTTAAAATTTTGATGATCAAAGCAATGGCCTAATTGGAAAATTATTTAAATGATAGTCGTTGGACCATCATTGCTCCCTCTGGCACTTTTAGGGTGCTCCTCGGTGACTATGGTATATCCACTCCATCAGTGATTTTCAAGAAGGAAATTACATAAGCACCCCACAGCAGACCCCAAACACCTCCCTAGTGCCTTGATTTGGCCATCTCACATACCACACCTCCCACTGCAAAATGGGGAATATTGATCATAACAGGACTCTGCACAAGTCATACCGGTAAATTACAAAAAGTAGAAGGGGAATTGGGATGCTGGTGTCTCAATCGGTACAGATTGTTTTTAAGGTATTTAACAGCCACGACCAAGTTCATGAAGGGTGGAAAAAAGCCTCAAGCTCTGACAGTCATTCTCAAAGAGTAGTTCTAAAAGTTAACTTTGACCAATGTCGGAGTCATTGCAATGATTATATAGAGTCAGAGAAGATAACTTTTGAAGGAGAAAGTACTCATTAGTATGTAAGTTGTAGCATATTTACTACAAACTACACTATTTTATAGTACATTAAATAAGTCAGATTTGGCTAGTAAGAGGAGTTATGTTATTCACCCTCTATAAATGGTGTATATGTATTTGCCATTATACAATGCATTCTTCTATAAAAGGTGACACAGCATTGCTAATGAAAGTTGGATCTAAGAATAGCGCTAGTACCAAGTTCAGAAAAGTCACCCTGGGGGAAAAGTGCTCAGCAGTTTGTGTTTAAATAGCTTTCTTAAATATATTCCTGTTACTCTATTGCATATGACCTTACATGTAATTCATGTTTATTTATAATTACTTGAGGGGGAAGGAGTATTCACCTTTTGGAATTATAAATTATTAACTGTTTTAGGTTGTACTGTGAAAGTTAATTTCTGAGAATAGATAAAATGGAAGGGTCTGTAGCAGTTTGTTTGGTAGAGGAAGATTTCAGTGAGTGGGTTACAGTGCTGCACATTGGGGGGCAAATTCTGTCCTTCCTTTCCTCTCCTTCATCCATATCCAAATGTCCGCTTTGGTTTTTAGATGACCGGCATTGCTGCTACAGCTGCTGACAGAGGAAGTTTGCCTTCTTTGTTTTTGATTGCTCGTGGCTTTCTGCTCCTGTGTTGTAGCCCACCCAAGCCAGGCCTATACAGCTGGAAGGGGTGGGGAGGCACATTTACTGGTTTCTTCCTCGAAGTTTCTAGATGACCTCTTCAGGGCTTAGCAGGGTAGGAAAGGGAGAAAGGAAATTCTTTTTCCCATCTTCTTCACACCCTGTTAAACAAAGCTTTTTTTCCCTTAACTTTTTCTCTGAATTGAATTGAACAATTCTCTGATTGACTCTGAGGGGATAGCTCACCTTTTGTAAATAGAGATGCTTCCTGTGTCTCCTCTTGGGGAGAGGTAATACCACTCCTGTCTTAGTCTGCTATAACAGAATTACCTTAGACTGGATGGCTTAAACAACTAACGTTTATTTTGTACAATTCTGGAGTCTGGGAAGTCCAAGATCAAGGTGCCTGCATGTATGTGTTTTGTGTGTGTGTGTGTGTAGTGTTGAGGGCTGCTTTCCGGTTTGCAGATGGCCTTCATATATCCTCTCATGGCGGAGAGCACAGAAAGGAAGCAAGCTCTCTCTAGTGCCTTCCTATAAGGGCACTAATCCATTCACAAGAGTGACATTGGCATGACTAATTACCTCCGAAAGACCCTGTTTCCTTATACCATCCCACTGGGATTCAATATATAAATCTGCAGGGAAACAGAAGCATTCAGTCTATTACCTCCCCCTTACACTCGTGTCTCTCTTCTCAACTCCTCAGCATCACTGAAATGGAAGATGCCGAGGGTTTTATTTTACTTATTTTTCCTTTTGCATGTATGATCCAGATGACGCCATTCTAGGTGTCCCTAAAACATCTAGACATCAAAAGCTACCATATTCTTTAATATCCAAGTGGAAAGTTTGGTGCTACCATTTTATGTGCCATGGAACCTCCTTAAGTTTCCCCAAAATGTTTTAGAAGGAGTTATTGGTCTCCTGGTCATTCATGCTGTGATCTGTGTCCCTGTTTTAGCCTGGATGCTAAACCAGAGGCTGTTGACCCCAAGTCTCTGGCACATAACACTGTTTTTTCCTCATTATTTCTTGTTTCTTCCTCTTTGTATGTTACTGCTATGACTTTTGTGCTACAAACTCAGACTCTTGAATGATGTGACTTTCTTGGACTTTTTATGATTGTGTTTAACGATCACCATTTCACATAGTGACAGCAGCTTAATCTTAGCCAATTTCAGGGCAAACTCATCACTTCTCCCCTTGCCTTTTTCTCTTTTTCTAAATTCTGGGCTTTCATGGTGTCAAAACAACAAGGGTGGTGGTGGACTCTAGCCCATTGTCCCCATCTGCCCATGCTGGCCTTGGCTTAAGTGTCATCATGTTTGGTTCTTTTCCTTCCCACTTCTTCATACTGGTATTTGTTGAGATGTCCTTTGTTCTTCCCACTTTATGCAAATCATGGCTGCTGAGATTGCCTTGTATTGACTGCAAGGCGTCCCTGGGTCTGATGGCTGTCAGTGACACATCTGTGCCACTCTTGGCCAAAGGGGAAGACATTTCACTGAGTCCTAAAGCCCTGTGGGGTGTCCTGAGACTCTGTGAGGCTGTCTGAGGCCTGCTTCTCTGACATGAAGAGACATACTGTCTATGGGGCTGGGAAGTTGTGGGAGAAGAAACCCTGCCCACCTGGAAAGTAAAGCACTAGTTTCCTTTGCTCTCAGATCCCCAAACTCCTCTGGATATTTGATGGTTCCTTCCTTCCCCTGGGTTGTTCTGGGGACAAAGAGTAGAGCAACTCCTCAAAGACATTAAAGTGACTGGGCATGGTGGCCTGAGCTTGTAATCCCAGCACTTTAGGAGGCTGAGGCAGGAGGATCCATTGAGCCAAGGACTTTGAGGCTGCTATGATGATGCCACTGCACTCCAGCCAGGGCAACAGAGTGAGACCCTCTCTTGGAAAAAAAGGGGAAAAAAGACACTGAAGAGGAGTCTTATTCTCTGTTTTCCTCTGACTCTTCCCTTCTACAATTGCTAGAATATCTAGAGGGGTGTGGGGTGGGGTTAGAAAAAACTGTTTTTGACTAATCACATGCTATTTTAAATCTGTACTTTATGCCTGGAATCCTAATATTTTGAAAGTCAAAAGCCAAGCACCTGAGCCCTGTGCTCTGCTGTAACATCTTTATCCTTGTGGAATGTTGTAGGTGAGCAAATGGGGGTAGGGTGGGGTAGGGAAGGTGGTAAGTTTCAGAAAGCAGGAAGAGCTGGGAACAAGAGCTGCATTGGGTAACATTTCAAAATAATGTCCCAATACTGGAATAAGTCTTTTTCTGAAGCTTTGGATGTGAGTAATGGAGGGTGTCAATAGCACAGTGCCTTGCAGAGGACCATGGGACAGGGCCCAGCCATACTCTAAGCCACAAGCAATTGCTCCCTGCTTGTCTCCTCCCCCAGCTTTAGCCTTTTCATAGTTACTGAGTCACTGCTTCCAAGCCTACCTTCCTTTCTGAAACACCTACAGATTCTCCAAATTCAGTACATTTATTTAGCTTTTTTTTTTGTATCATCTATTTCTTCTAGGCCAAGGCTTGGAGTAGGAGGTGTGGGCTCTTTCACATTTAAAAATGTCCTGTAGGTATTTTCCGTTAAGGAGCTATTGCCTACCCTACACAACACATATGCATATAAATATACCTCCTTCCCATTATTTAAAAGCAACTGCAGTCTTACTTTGTTTAAAATACACGTGTTCCTTTCTTTTACCCAAGTGTAAAGAATTATTTTTATTTTTCTCGAATTATATTTACTCTTTTAAAAATGGACTACACCTGGGATCAAGGATTTTCTATTGGTTTTAGAAAGTATCACACCCTAGGAAATTGAGCCAACAAAATTTGCATGCATAGTATCAGGTGTCCCTGCTTCTAAAAATGCACACCTCCTTAAGAGCCTCCATTTCTGAAGGTTCAGAGAACCGAAACCCAAACCTACATCAGGCACACTGGCCAGTTCCCTCAGTGACACTGAATCTCAGTGAAAATATTTGTTCAAGGGGGAAGCGATGGAGATGCAGATGATGCCAATTATTAATAATTTAAGTGCACTTGGTTTGCCTTGAATATTAAGCATGATTTCTTTAGATAGGTGTGGAGCTGTGCGGAGTCCAGAAACACTGCATGGTGTCAGAGTTTATTTTCATGGATACTTTTATTTCATTATGATTAAGAGTTTCACAATGAAATATTTTAAGGAATTAATTTGTATTTAAGCCAAGTAGTGCTAGAAGGGGGTTGGGTCTGGGGAGAGATGATTTCACATGTGGTGTTCAGACTTTGACTCAATTTCCTATATTCTTTGCCCCTTGTCCCCATAATACATCCCACCCCCCACTCCAATTTTTCCAGAGAATATGTCATTATCTTCTCCTATGGGGGTGGGGTAGGTGGGAACCACTGGTCTAATTGCTCTTTATGTAGACCAAAACATTTCCCCTTTTTTGCATCTCACTGCTCTTCCTTAGCCTTCCCTGGCATCTCTGTTCTGCATTCTGAGCTTCTACAGGATTCTTTGACTTTGCCAAATTTCTTACCATTCTTTCATCTGCTGTTCCTCTTCATATTTGGAGATTCTGCACCACAAATAATCTTCTACTGCAGGGAATGTGATTGCTGGAGGGTTTGGTGGTCATAGGTGAGCACTGTTCTTACCATACCAAGTGCTTTCTGCTAGGCACTATGGCAGCCTCCTCTGCCTCCTGGGCACTGGGTGTCCTCTCTGGCTACTCATTACAGCATAAGACTTTCTTCTTGGTGGCCACCTTGAACCCGGAACAATTCCATAGCTGTGACAAAAAGGAAGATTGACTCTCTCTCCTCTACATTCAATGCAGGCAAGTAGATCTCAAAGTAGAGTTGCTTGGACTTAACTGGGTTTGAGTGCAAAAAAAAAAAACCACGACCTTTCTTTACTTCTAATGCTCTCTCTGTTGGCCCAGTCCTGTGCACAGAGAGCTTAGCTGGACTTATATTCACTCGTATTGAATAAATAAATAAACTGAGAAAGGACCTTAGGCAGTTCCCAGATGCCTCAAACCCTTTGGGAGCTACAGCTCTTTCTGTCTTGGAGGAGAGGGAGAGAAAGGAGTGATTACTGCTTGGAAGGCTAGCCAGCAACCAGTTTTCTAGAAAGAATCACATCTATGGATCCCCCAGCCCAGGCAGCCTTGTAATTCACTAGTTACCCTAATATATGAACCCAGTCTAACCAGACATCCTGACCAGTAGGCTCCCCCACAGATGTCCTCAAGAAAACTTTGGTCATGGGGTTCATTTGGGAGCTTCCCTAACTGCCTTTGGGTGTGCAAACTCCAGGCTATTAACCTGAAACAGTGGCTATTGATTGTATTCCATCTTTTTACAATTTATTTATTTTTATTTCAACTTTTTTATTGAAGTATATGTTATATGCCATAAAGCATACAAATGAAATGAAATGTTACCTCCACATATGGCTGTGTAACCACCACTCAGGCCAAGATTATTTTCACCACCTCACCAATTTCCTACATACTTGTCCCAGTGTGATAACCTCCAGGATAACCCAATAAATTATCCCAATAAATTAATTTTGCTGGTATCTGAAACTTCATATAAAAGAAATTATGCAATGTGTTTCTTTTCTTTTCTTTTCTTTCTTTTTTTTTTTTTGAGACAGAGTATCACTCTGCTGCCCTGGGTAGAGTGCCTTGGCATCATGATAGCTCATAGCAACCTCAACCTCTGGGATTGGAGTGATCCTTTTGCCCCAGTCTCCCAGGTAGCTGGGCCTACAGGCGTGTGCCATCATTCCCTGCTGGATTTTTTTAATTTTTTTTAGAGACAGAGTCTCACTTTATCGCCCTCTGTAGAGTCCTATGGCGTCACAGCTCACAGCAACCTCCAACTCCTGGACTTAGGTGATTCTCTTGCCTCAGCCTCCTGAGTAACTGGGACTACTGGCTTCGCCACAATGCCCAGCTATTTTTTGTTGCAGTTTGGCCAGGGCCGGGTTCCAACCCGTCGCCCTCCGTATATGGCACCCTACCTACTGAGCAACAGGCACTGCCCAGCCCTGCTAGTTTTTCTATTTTTGGTTGAGAGGAGGTAGCGCTCTAGCTCTTAAAACTCCTGATCTCAAGCAATCCACTTGTCTGGGCCTCCCAGGGTCCTAAGATTACGGTTGTGAGCCACGGCTTCTGGCCTCATTTTAAAAAAGTAGCTATTTAGCCTGACACTGCATCAAGTAAGAGTGGGGTCTAAATTTTCCATTCTCCCTCAGTAGGTAGCAGTGTGAGTCGAAAGGTGCCGTGTTTGAATCATACTCCCTCTATAACTTTGAGCAACTTATTTAACCTTGGTTTCCTCATCTATAAAACAGAATAATCATTCTTAATTTTGGAAGGTGCTTGTTAGGATGAGTAACATGCATAAAGTGCCTCATGCGGTATCTGACACATATTGGGTGCTTGATAAACCTTGGTTTAATGAATAACCTTCTATGTATCCTTGGCTGTAATAGGCATTCATCAAATATATATTCAAATAATCTACTAGTTATATTCTTGCTCATAGTATTTCTCTTGCTGTGAACTACCTTACATCTCCAAGACTACAATTTAGAAATAAAGGTTGTGTGGCCAGGGACTTCTGCAAAGATTTCTTGCCCTTTCCAGAATAAAACACTTTGACTTTGGCTTCCTTCCTTTGGATTTCAGCTGCCAGAGTCACATATTGAGGGAGGTAGGGCGGCGGTAAGAGGAAGATCATTTCTAAGAAAATTAGTCAGAGTGTTGATCTTTTTCGGCAAGGACCCTTCGCTTCAATGGAACAAAATTTACTGACCAAATGCAAGCTCGGTGCTTGTCATTCATTTTTTTATTAGCTCCTTCATTCACACATGGGGCAGATGCCATCTTGCCGCATTTCACTCTCGTGCAGTCCGTTCGGGACGAGGGGCGGGCCCTTTAAAGCCCTGGAAAGGGTAGGACAATGTGTTGGTTTCCGAGAGGAGGCCACGCCCCATCACGTGTCTGCGGTCTCAGGGGGCGGGCCCGGCAACTCTTGGTTTCCGTCACTTCCGGTTCTCTGTCAGTCGCGAGCGAGCGAGCAGGAGGGTGCAAGACTGCAGGAGCAGAGCGTGAGTGCACGGGACTCCCGCCCCTATTCCTCTGGGCCACCTCCCCCGTTCGATTCCTACCCGCCCGGCCGGCCGTGAACCGCCTGCGGCCCTTCCCTCCTCTCGCCTGCAACGGCTGAAGGGAAATGGCGGCTCTGTCTGACCTCCCCCTCTCCAGCCTCGGCGCCCTGGGCCCCCTCCTCTCGACCCGGTGCCGGTTGCGCCTGGGGCCCTTCGGTGCCAGACGTCTAACCTGGGAATTGAACTGAGGCAGCCGGCGCTGCTGCCCTGGGCGGCGGGTCGCGGACCGGCCGGGGGGCGAGGAGCTGTGGGGAAGGGGTCGTGGCGCCCCCAGGACAATGCGGTGGCGACCAGTCCGGGCGGGGCGCGTGCGGGTCCTTCTCCTTCCGGCCTCGCTCGGGCCCCCGCCCCTGCCCTGAACGCTAGGGCCCCGCGGGGGCGGAGGAGGTCGGATACGATCGGGAGGGGGCGGCGGGGAGAGTGCCTGGTGTATCGGGGGAGGGAACGCTTCGAGGGAAGAAAATGGCGCTTGGTGCAAGTCCCGCCTCTTTCCAGAAGGACTTCTCCGCACTCCGCCGCCTCCCACGCCCCCTCCGAGCAGCCCGTCCTCCCTCGCTCACGCTTTTGCCAGCCTCGGGGTTCTGCCAGCTTCCTAGTGCCGCGGGACCCCTTCTTGGGGTGCTTATCACTCTCGTCTTGTACCAGAATCTTGTGTACTTCAGCCCTAGTTTATCTTCACCTAGTTTTTTTCCTAATCCTCTCCCACGCAATTAGCAAACATCTAAGAGTTTTTTTTTTTTTTTAAGTTGCGTTTTGTGTATATTCTACAATACTGCTTTCGCTATCAGAAATACAAGTCTGTCCTCTCCCCCTTTTTCGAACACTAAAGGCTCATTAAGTAAAGGTAAATTTTGTTCGAAGTTCAAAGAGGCTGCTTTAGTTACCACCTTGAATAGAGTTCTTATTTGGGTGAATTCAAGGTGGTTCTTTGAAATGATTTTAAGCCCCTAAACAGTTTTTAATGGCAGATTGTAGGGCTTGACTGTTGCAAAGCGAAAAATAGATTGTTTAACATCATTGCTTTTTAGACAGTTTTTTGGAAGTTGTTATTAGCTAGTATAAAAAACTGAACTAAATTGATTGTGGATATAAGGTAAAATGGGGCAATAACATGGAGAACGTAAGAAACATAGTTGTGAACCGTCTATTACATCTAAAGTTACTTTCAAGAAATTAACAGTTACAATCTGCATGTCGGGATCGGGTGTGGTGGAGCCTTTTGCATTTAGGATTAGGATGGCCCAATTCTTTTACCTTGACCTCCTATTGTGGAACATAGTCAATGCCAGTATTTGCAAGTGTAGCCTAGAAAGCTAGATTATTTATAACTTTCCTGAGGAGAAATTAAAGCATTTTTTTTCTTTTATTCGACAGATATATACAGAGTATTGTCTTTATTATTTCCTGTACAGCAAACAAAAATTAGAACCCAGTCTTCTGAGATGGGGAGAGCAAAAGTTACTTTGATAGTGTGTATGCACATGCCTTTGGAATTCCTTGAAATTTGTAGTTTAGGCTGATTGCTGTCTGATTTGTGCTCAGGCATTCAATAAACATCCACTTGGAAGCAAGGCATTAGACTTTGTAACTCTCTGGGGTGACCTGGGGAACTATACTTATAGTATGAATTTGAGGAAAGGTTTTACATCTTTTCATAAATATTTAATTATATTTCAGTGTAAAAAATCAGTGTAAAATGTAATGAATTATTGTGAATTATGTGTAATTTTGTTAACTCTGAATTAGTACCTGTTCTTTAGTTGATATAGCCAAAAAGTAAAAATTAGCATATGCAAAACATGAAAAATGATTATAATGGCATAATGAATTAGGTATATATTTGCATAGTACGCATGTTTCCCCTCTTGTGTGAGTTTTATGGTAAGTTCCCATAGTGAATAATTTTACAGTAGGTTTGATCTCATTAGTGAGAAGTCTAAAGCAGTAATGAATAGAATTCACATTTCTGCAGGTTTTAATAATAATTGTCAGCTGCCTCCTGCAGTCTACCCTACTCACAGACATTTTATTCCCTGACTAAAAATGAAGTATAAAAAGAGACCTCATTGGCTTTGAGGAAGAGGTATAGGAGTGTATGACATTTAGATCTTTCCCCTTACAGAGTTCAGAACATTATTGGGAATTTAGAAGAGCGTAGATTAAAATTTATGCTCAGTGTAATAATTCTATTGCCACAAAAATGGTAGAATGAACCATGGAATGTGTCTTTGATTTTTTTGATTGGGGGAGAGTTATACTGAAGGTAGTAGAGTAACTTGTAAATTAACGTGATGTATTTTTCTTTCAGAATGCCGAAATCAAAGGAACTTGTTTCTTCAAGCTCTTCTGGCAGTGATTCAGACAGTGAAGTTGACAAAAAGGTGACTATTACTGCACCAGTAATTTTTGTGATACTTAATTTAGCAATATTGCCCAGATCCCATTCTGAAAGATTAAAAAAAAGGCATATTAGAATCTACACCAAAGAATCTAGATGGGTGTTTCTGAAAATACAGATGGCCGGTAGATCACTTGACTAGACGTGCCTAGGATGCTTGCTGCACATTGACACAAATAGGACTTAATGCAGATGATTCTTTCACAGAGGACCTTTAGGAACCCTATTAGAGAACCACTGCCCTATGCTCCAGGGGAGTAGAATTCTAATTAGGCCAAAGCCACCATTTGCCATTATTTAGAAATGTGCCAAATCTGTAGGTATCATTTCTATTATAATAGTTGGGCCAGATTACCTTGAAACTACCTATTACATATCAGTAAAGGGGTGCAAGGTGAAACTGTGGTAAGGGCCTAAAAGTCTACGAAGGCACAGGTCTAGCTAAAAATAATTGGCCACTGTCCCCTTGTTTGCTTCTCTATAATTGCTCCTCTGAAGCAGCTGGTAGTCATAAAGATTCTTAACTTTCTACATAGATAATATCACATTCTCAAAACCTTAAGGTAGTTTCTGAGATATTTTCTAGGCCTCACATCCTAACATCCCATACCAAGAAACTGACTCAACTGGAATTGTGACCCCAACTCAGAACTGCCTCAACACGAGAAGATAATTTCTTCAAACCTCACCAATTAGCAAACCCAATTGCTTAATCTTTTGGCCACCAACCTATCTTTAAAAACCCCATCTCCTAAATTGTTAGGGAGGTGATTTTGAGAGGTTGCTCCCGCCTCTCCACTTAGTGCTCTGTGGAATTGAACTTTTTCCGTTGCAATCCCAACTGGCTCTTCTCTGTGTAGTGAGCAATAATAACCTGGATAGGTGGCAACAACCTGAAGGTTTTTTTTCTGAGTCTCACTATGTCGCCCTGGGTAGAGTGCTGTGGCGTCACAGCTCACAGTAATTTCCAACTCTTGGGCTTAAGCAATTCTCTTGCTTCAGCTCCCAAGTAGCTGGGACTACAGGTGCCCCCACAATGCTCGGCTACTTTTTTTTGCGGTTGTCATTGTTGATTTTAGCTCGCCCTGGCTAGGTTCTAACCTGCCACCCTCTGTATGTGGCTGATGCCCTACCCACTGAGTTACGGGTGTCGCCCAACCTGAAGTTTTTAATGCAGTGTTTATTTTGACAGCCTTCTCAGCTATTGATGCTTAAGTGCCTATAAGGATTTCTGGTACATTTTAAGTTTGAGTGTTATATGCCCTCGTTTCCTCCTTTTAGTTAATGGTCACAAGCAAAGCTAATATGAAAAGGACCCATTTTGACAGAATGGGTTTTTTCTGCATTAAATAACTATACTGTAAGTGGTATATTTTGCTTAATCGAGCATCTCAATGAAGCATAACCGAGCATTTGACCCTGTGGTCACATCTTCCATGCAGAACTGTCCTTTACCTCATAGACATTTACATACATGAATGAACATGAATGAGTATTTTTTTTTTTTTTTTTTTTTTTTTGAGGCAGAGCCTCAAGCTGTCGCCCTGGGTAGAGTGCTGTGGCATCACAGTTCACAGCAACCTCCAACTCCTGGGCTCAAGCGATTTTTCCTGCCTCTGCCTCCTAGGTAGTTGGTACTTCAGGCGCCTGCCACAACTCCTGGCTATTATTATTATTATTTTGGTCGCAGCCATCATTGTTGTTTGGCGGGCTTGGGTTGGATTCCAACCCGCCAGCTCAGGTGTATGTGGCTGGTGCCTTAGCCGCTTAAGCCACATGTGCCAAGCCAATACATGAGTAAATATTTATATTCCAGAAATAAGCTGTATTTTTTCTAATTGTGTATCTCCTTTGTAAAAAAATACATAATTGGCTATCTTTAGTAGACTTGTAGTTTCCAGAAGTTTATTAAAAGCAGCAGAAACTCTCATCTTTTTTATTCTCCCCAAACTTAGTGTTAGCTTAAAAGAAAAGGCATAACTTATGGGAGAACCTTAGAGAAGTTGGAACCTGTAAGTGTAAATGTAAAATGTTCATCCTTGGAAGGTTGAGATAAGGCTTCAGAGAGCATACGTACTTGAGGAAGAAATTTCTTAATTTTTAAATTTGCACCTGGTACTGTGTTTGAGTGTGTTCAGGTAACAAATGTGTATTGATGGCTTGGTGCCCATAGCACAGTGATTATGGCGCCAGCCACATACACTGAGGCTGGCTGGTTTGAAACCGGCCCCAGACAGCTAAGCAACAGTGACAACTGCAACACAAAATAGCCGGGTGTTTTTGTGGTGGGCACCTGTAGCTCTGGCTGCTTGAGAGACTTAGGCAAGAGAATCACTTAAGCCCCAAAGTTTGAAGATGCTGTGAGCTGTGATGCCACAGGCACTCTACTGAGGGCGACATAATGGGACTCTGTCTCCAAAAAAATGTGTATTGAGATTTTTTTTCTGGAGACCGGTCTCACTTTGTTGCCCTTGGTAAAATGCCCTGGCGTCACAGCTGACAGCAACCTCCAGCTCCTGGGCTTAGGCGGTTCTCCTGCCTCAGCCTCCTGGGACTATAGGCATCTGCCGTAATGCCTGGCTATTCTGTTGTTGCACTTTGGCTGGGGCTGGGTTCTAACCCGCCACCCTTGTGTATTGAGGCCTGCGCCCTACTCACTGAGCCACAGGCACTGCCCCGTATTGAGATTTTTGCATAACAGACAATGTATTAGTCTACAGCAGTGGTTCTCAACCTTCCTAATGCCACAGTGTATTTTTATTGTTAAAAAGGGGTCACGACCTACAGGTTGAGAACCGCTGGTCTACAGGGAATACCTGAAATCCTGATGTAAAGAATAATGGGTTTCTGTTTATTGATCTGAGTTAATTTTTTACTTTTGTCTCACATAGTAATACTGATCCTATAGTTACATTAGAGGCATCCTTGTTTTCCATTTCATCTTTTACATGTATGTATAGTTTTCCTAGCCTTGTCGAATTTAGTACCTTAATTATGTGTATTAAAATATTTATACTTTTCTACCAGGAAGGGACATGACTGCCATCTACTGTTTGGGTTAGGAATTCTAGATGTTTTTATGGGCTGATAGCTCATTTTGAGAATGAGACTATATAAAAAGCTTTCACAGTAAATGCCACTTTTAATATATAGTCGTGATTTTTGATTGTTAGTTTTAACACACAGCTGTCTTTAGTGATTTTTTTATTTTTTTTTTTGATGAGGAAGGTCTTGAGTTGTTGACTTCCAGTGCCCCGTACAAAATAACTCCCTTCAGCTTTGCATAATTTTAAATTCCTTCAGCCAATTTAAATCTCTTTTGGGATAGGCAGGATAGAAATAAATATTCATATCCTAGAAATGGAGTAAGTTGGATATATTTTTAATTAGTATGTCTTTTTAAAAAATGGACTAGCTTTAGTAGACAAATGATTTCCAAATTTATTTAGAACCTGCAGGTCCCTTATCTTTTTTTCTCCCAAAGAAATCTTATGTGGGATCTCAAAACGACAGTTCCTCTAGTTAATACTCTAATGCCCGAGGTATCTTTTGAGATCCTGAGAACACAATTGGAATACACTGTCAGGTTGAACTGGAGGTCAAAGTCATAGTTGTATTGTTATGTGAAACTTGCTTATGTGTATGTTTATGATTGTTTCTTAATGAGTGAATGTAGTGAGATCTTTTGAACCTGAGAAGTGTTTTGTTCTTTATTGTGCAGATTTTAACCATGTTCTTGCTTTTTCTTTCAAGTTAAAGAGGAAAAAGCAAGTTGCTCCAGAAAAACCTGTGAAGAAGCAAAAGACTGGTGAAACTTCAAGAGCTCTGTCATCTTCCAAACAGAGCAGCAGCAGCAGAGATGATAACATGTTTCAGGTAAAATTGATTATTTCCTTAGATCCAGAGGAATAATTTGGCTTGATCTGAAGAATTATGAAAGTACCTTAGTCTGATAATGCATAATAATCTTTTATGTGTGTTATCCTCTTAAAGGTATTTATTAAAATATAAGAACAAATTAGTAGAAGTAAAAGTAATTTATACAATGCTGGATTATTGTCGAAGTCTCTAGAAGTTTTGGTTCATTTAAAACAATACAAACTTATATGTTATAGACATTCAAAAGGGATTGAGAACTGCACATTTAAGGAGCAACTTGAGAAGTCAGGGTCAAATATTGGGCTTTGAAGTATAAGGGGAAGTGGCCATATGACTTGTCTAATATTGGCTTGATGAGAAGCACAAAAGGGGAGTAGGGTGAATAGGTAAAGTGAGGTAAGTTCATCAGAGGGACTTGAATGAACTCACCTGGAGAGGATTAGTATAGCTTCTTTTCTTGGATTCTTTATCTTGTTTTAGGGAGAGTTGATATTGGCATCACTGTACAGGAAGTGTTTGTGAGGGGAGAGGTGTGAGAATAAAAGAATGTAGCTAAGATGGCTTAGTTAATTGTAGGCTTTAATATTAGGTAGATAAGGGCTTTGATGGGTTTTCCCAAAGAAGAAATAGGATTATGAGAGATTGATGAGAAAGAATGGATCAGAGGAATTTAGCAATTAATGAAGATGTGGACCTGATTATAGATGTGATAAAGTAAGTAGAATCTCTCTTATGGTGCCTGAGGGTCTGGTTGGGAAAAGTTCATGTGGGATCATCTGCATGGCTGACTGAAGCCATCCACTGAGGTAAGTTTAATCCAGAGGAAGAAAAAGTGGATGAGGACATGTCTTCAGTGATACTCAGATAGTAGATGAAAGGAAAAAAAGAATATGTAGGTCAAGAGACAAAGTGAAGAAAATTAGAAGAGTACAGTAAAGGGAGCAAGAAAAGGATGAGTGTTTCCAAGAGGCATAAGTTTTAGTTGAAGCTAGAAGGTTGGACGGATTAAGGCTAAACACTTACTGGACAAGAAAGTGAGGCTGGCATCCATGTATTTTTGGCCTTTAAAGGTGGAGTGCCAAGAGTAAAGTGAGAGTGGGAAAATGGGATTCTTTTTTTTTTTTTTTTTAAACTTTTGCCTTATATAGAATATAGGCAAAGTGCAGATGAGCTATTTAGTTAGGGGGTTTAAGTTCTCTGACTTCTCTGTAACTTAGAGAAAGTAGGGGCAGACAAGGTTAATTTGGTAGGGAACATAAGTAAATGTAAGTAAGGAAAAATTATGGAAAAGCCCTGATTGCTTTGAGTAGATAATAGATTGAATGCATACTGTGTTGTGTATTTCATTCAGGCCTTGCCAAGTTGCAGGTTGCAGTGATAAACTTGGTAGATGTAGTGTGTGGCTTCATGGAATTTATGGGGACAATAATTACACAGATAATCATGTCTGTAATTAAAATTATTAAGATGAGGGCTGAGAAGTAAAAGGGCAGATTATTATGAGAAATCAAGTGTTCTGGGAGTCTCTTCCTGAGGAAATGGCATTTAATAAACCCTAAGGGATTAAGGAGGAGGTAGAAACATGACGTGTTTGGGTGAGGAAAACACTTTTGAAATACAGGAAATTGTGTTATATTACTACCTTGAAGTGAGTAAGAGCTTGGATTGTGCAGGAATTATAAAAACTCTGTGGCTGGGGCAGTGCCTGTGGCTCAAAGGAGTAGGGTGCTGGCCCCATATGCGGGAGGTGGTGGATTCAAACCCAGCCCCGGCCAAAAACAGCAAAAAATCTCCCAAAAAACAAAAAAACTCCTCTGTGGCTGGAGCTTGTAAAGTCTGGCTAAGGGTATAGATAGGAGATCCACCAGGAGAGAAGAGTAGAAGGCCAGATCTTGCAGAGCTTTTCTTTTGGGAGACCGTGTTTAAGAGTTTGGGTTTTAGGGCGGTACCATATACCGAGGGTGGTGGGTTCAAGCCCCGGCCAAATTACAACCAAAAAATAGCTGGGTGTTCTGGCCTATAGACCCAGCTACTCTCTATGCCCAGGAGTTGGAGGTTGCTGTGAGCTATGATGCTACTCTACCAAGGGGGATAAAGTGAGACTCTGTCTCTTAAAAAAAAATAAGTTTGGGTTTTATTCCGAGTGCGGTGGGAAACTATTTTAAGGGGCAGGATGAAATGGAGTCTCTTTTCCTTTCATAAGACTTTTCCTCCCATATTGAATCGAGGGCTGCTTTGGAATATTTTGACTTAATACGTTTAGGTATTTGCTGGGCAACTGCTCTGCACTTTGATCGGTTTTGTTCACTGTATGTCTATTTTTTACAGTGTAATATTAGAGCATTTATGGCCTTTTAATGGATTTTATCTTGTCTGTTCCATTCCCTATTTTATAGATAAACTAGGGCCCATATTTCAGAGATTCTGTTGTGTTAGTTTTAGG
Source organism: Loris lydekkerianus (assembly GCA_963574355.1). NCBI lineage: Eukaryota > Metazoa > Chordata > Mammalia > Primates > Lorisidae > Loris > Loris lydekkerianus. The sequence goes on along the minus strand of CAUYPK010065809.1, from coordinate 1,418 downwards.
AAAACCAGATCTACTTTTAGGTAGTAGTTTTCTCACCAAAAAAAAAGGAGCTTTAATTCTTTTTTTTTTTGTAGAGACAGAGTCTCACTTTATTAATGTTGGTAGAGTGCTGTGCCGTCACAGCTCATAGCAACCTCCAGCTCCTGGGCTTAGGCGATTCTCTTGCCTCAGCCTCCCCAGTAGCTGGGACCAGGCGCCCACCACAACGCCTGGCTATTTTTTGTTCCAATTTGGCTTTAATTCCTAAATTCTCATTTGGAAAGGTTCTTAAGCCTCCTTAAGAACCTTTCAAGGCTGGCTCTTGAAAGTCCACATTGGCTTTATTTTCTGCATAGGAAGACGAACAGTTTTGTTTTTAAAGTGGTTTTCACAGATGTATTAATGTAGACATTTTAAGAGATAATATGATATTTAATTTTGTTCACATTATAGCCTTTTCTTTGAATAGTACTTTGGCCATAGAAAAATATTTTAGCGGCTGTACTGAATTTTAATTTGCTTAAGGGCACATTAGAGTATACCAATTAAATAATGTAAATGAGACTTTCATTTTTATTAGTAATAACGATTTGATAACTTTCTTAGAAAGATGAAAGATGGGGTTTTGGAAAGAAAAACAGTACCCCCATTGTGTTTTCTAAGTTTCTTTTTTTTTTTAAGTTTGTTTTTCATTTACTAAGAAAGTGCTTTGAAGTCTGCTCCACACAGTGGACTATTTTTACAGTTTTGGCCAAGTTGGGCTTGAACCTTCCGCCCCCGGTATATGGGGCCGGCGCCCTACTCCTTGAGCTATAGGTGCCACCCAACAGTGGACTATTTTTAAACATTGCTAGATCGTCAAGCATTTGAATCTTTTAGGACCCACGATAGAGCTATATTAAATAGAGCTATATTAAAATAAATAAGCCTAAAATCCAAATTGAAATTGGCTGTTGGCTAGTAGTTGTAAGACAGGATTAAAGTTCTGGTAAGGTGATGTACATCATACATACCAAAGGAACATCACTGCACTAGTCTTTTATACTCTGGAATTACCTGGGAAAAATTCTGACTCAACAGGAAATATTACTAGATGTTTGCGTTCTGGTTCTTTCAGCTTTTAAGAACTTGGCTCCATGGGGAAATACCTACCTAAAATGACATTTGTGATATTAAACATAGACTGGAGAATTATCTTGTAAACACATTAGTATTTATGTCTTTTTTCTTTTTTTTTTCAAACTTTTTTTTTTTTAAATTAAATCATAGCTCCGTACATTGATATGGTCATGGGGCATCATACACTAGCTTCACAGACCATTTGATACATTTTCATCACAATAGTTAACATAGCCTTCCTGGCATTTTCCCAGTTACCGTGCCAAGACATTTACATTCCACATTTACTAAGTTTCACATATACCCTTGTTAGATGCCCC